>VSMD01013801.1:0-53884 GCA_008750895.1 Mirza zaza | reverse complement strand
ATATTTTTAGTTGGCCAATTAATTTCTTTCTATTTTTTTAGTAGAGACAGGGTCTCGCTCTTGCTCAGGCTGGTTTCAAACTCCTGACCTTGAGCGATCCTCCTGCCTCGGCCTCCCAGAGTGCTAGGATTACAGGTGTGAGCCACTGCACCCAGCCATAAAGTAGTTTCTTATAGATGATGTATAGGTATGTATCACTTGTTTTATCGAATCTGACAATGTCTGTCTTTTAACTGGTATGTTTAAAGAGACATCATTTAATATGTTTTTTGATATTGTGGAATACAAATATACTAACATTTTAGAAATTTTTATTAGCTTTTATGGGTCTTGCTTTTTCCTCTTTTTTTCTGCTTTCTCTTTTGTTAATTGAGCATTATTTGTGATTCTCTTTTTTTTTACTATTTATGTACATTTTAATTTTTAGTGATTGCCCTAGGGTTTATACATCTTTAATCAATCAGAGTCCACCTTCAAATAACAGTATACCACTTCACTTGTCATATTAGGAACTTATAGTAGTAAATTCCCAATTCCTCCCTCTCATCCTTTAGGCCATTTTACTTTTGCATAAACACACACACATTTATTTAAACACACAAATACTGCTATTAAGTTTGCTTTAGACAGTCATTTATATTTTAGAGCAATTAAAAATAAGGAAAATATAAATGTTATTATACTTTAATTTATTCCATTCCCATTGCTCTACATTTCTTCGTGTAGATCCAAGCTTATGTCTAGTATCATATTCCTTTTGCCTAAAGAACTTCCTTTACATTTCTTTAGGGTAGGCATGCTGTAATGAATATTCTCATGAAAAACTCAATTCTTTTTTATTTTTGGAATATATTTTTACTGTATATAGAATTCTATGTTAACATTTTTATTTCTTCAGCCCGTTAAAGATGTCACTCTCTTTTCCTCTTGCTTGCATGGTTTCTGACAAGAAGTCTCCTGTAATTATTATCTTTGTTCCTCTGCATATAGCATGTTTTTTTCTGTAACTGCCTCTAAGAGTTTGTTTCTCTTTGTGCTCAGCAATTGGAATATGATAGGTCTACCTATTTATGTGTATGCGTGTGTGCGTGTATTCTTTGTTATGTGTCCATGTTGAGTAACAGAGCGAGACCCCTTTTCTAAAATAAAATAGAAATAAAACCATACACAAAAAGATACAATGTGCAATTTGGGGAGTAAATGCAAATTCTGGTTCATGCATAAAGTATTTAACTCAATTTTAGTAATATCTTTAAAATTTTAAATGTACATAATTACTTGTTTTAAAACTAACGAACAAATTAAAATTTTTTATTATTACCTTTCCATGATTATTACTGACAACAATTTTAACACATTAGCAGAGGATAGATGTTAAAAACTTATTCTCTCTGGGATGTAAAATAAGCTGAGTGTGCCACTGCTAGAATCTCATGGTAACCTTGAAATAGATATTTTAATCTGAACACTTGCTTGGCTCTGCAAGCTAAAACCCATTTGCTTTTGTACAAATATGTGAATTCCCAAGACCTGCTTTGTGTCCTATTTTCCAGTGGATTCAAACATGCTCATTTAATAATAGACTCAATTTTTCTCCTAGACTCTTTGAGCCACTGTAGATTTCCCAGCCTTCTCTAGTGATAAGAAACAAAAGAATTAACTGTGCCACAGCCAGAATTCTAAGAAAAGACTGTAAAAGAATCCCTTATCTGATATTACAATTATTTCATGATTTGAGATAGAAACTTGACCACTTTCAAGACAGGGGAACCTGTCTTGGCTTGCTTCTCAAGCTAACAAAGGATGACCTCTTCGATATTTCTGCTTTTCAATTCTGAGAACATTTCGATGTGGACAATGGAAGAATTCCCTGTAGAAGGGTCCACTGTCTAGAAATTAAATGTCCTGCCCGGACACTAATTAGCTATGTGATTTTGATCAGGAAAATGAAAAAGAAGAGAAGAAAGGGAAACTGATAATTATTGGCTTTCAATACCATGGTAAGTACTTTACTCAGTCAGGCTAGTCTGTTTAATTTTCGTAATGAGCCAATGAGATAGATCTTGTTTCTGCATTTTACAAATGAGAGGACTAAAGGGCAGAGTTTAAGCAGCTTGATCTTGTTCAAGGTCGCATAGCTTGTGAGCTCAAAAGCTATGTGACAGCCAGTGTTCTCTGTTTAGTTCTGGAATGCAATGGAGGAGAGGGGACCCTGCTGCTCCAGCAAGGGTGGTGCTAGTAAAAGCTGTGTCCCAGTGCTTTGACAATACTGGTTTTCTTTCTGCTGTTTCCTTTTGGAACTTACATACCTATAGTTGGATTACTGATAAACGTTGGTGAAAGAACCCTAACCATAAAATTATCTGAAATTAATGCCAAAACTAAAATTAATGCCAAAACTGGTAGATAAAAGAATTCACAAGTCTAGTAAGCCAATTTCTCTAGATCTCATTGTGTTCATCTGCAAAATTAAGAGATTAGACTGAATAGCCCCAAGATTCCATTTATCTTGAAAATCCCATGCTATAGCCTCAATTATTTTCTTTTTCTCGTGACAAGGTAGTTTCTTCAAATTGGGCACTGAATATATTAACACAGGGTGGTGGTAGGCATCAATTGTTATCAATCTTGTTTGCTGCTGAAAACAATCATGAAACAGTTAAAATTCTATTTGTTATTCAAAGCGCCCATTAAAATATTGAAGATTACCCTGATATGTTCATTTCTAAAGTGGGTTTGGATTGATACTGCTAAAATTGGGGGGGGAGTTAAAATTAGAATTCTATTATAGTAATCTGGGATTGAAGGATGAAATTTAAATTATAGTAAGGCAAGACATAATATTTTGGCTGAACTTAGGTAGTAAACTTCATAAAGTCAAATACGTAATGATATTTCAAATTCATGCAAGAATTATAAACACACACAAACACAAACACACAAACACTACTTTGAGTACTTGGTAAACATGTAGATGCTAGTATAGTCCCACAGCTAGCATTGGGACCTTCAGCAGGTTAGTTACCCTTTTAACTTTTCTGACACCCTTGTTTTTTGATCTGGTAAATGAAAAATGTGTATAAGCTCAGAATTTCTTGAGGGCTGCAGGGTATGTCTTTTTAAAGGGATATTAGAATTATTCTCTCCTGCCCTGTTTCATTCACATAAAACCCTAGAATCTTGTGCCCCCTCCCTACCTGAGAATCCCTGATAATAAAAGAGAGTGTCAGGCCAGGTGCAGGGGCTCATGCCTGTAATCCTAGCACTCTGGGAGGCTAAGGCAGGAGGATTGCTCGTAGTCAGGAGTTCAAGACCAGCAAGAGCGAGACCCCATCTCTACTTAAAAAAAAAAAAAATAGAAAGAAATTAGCTGGACAACTAAAAATACAGAAAAAAATTAGCTGGACCTGGTGGCACATGCCTATAGTCCCAGCTACTCGGGAGGCTGAAGCAAGAGGATTGCTTGAGCCCAAGAGTTTGAGGTTGCTGTGAGCTAGGCTGATCCCACGGCACTCTAGCTCAGGGAACAGAGTGAGACTCTGTCTCAAAAAAAAAAAAAAAAAAAAAAAAAAATTAGACAGAGAGAGTGCTATATATGTCTCAAGAATCTTGAGAAGGAAGTGAGAGAGTAGGAAGACCGCTGAATTTAATGACAGATGTTCTCATTTCTCTTGGTCCCTTCTAGCTATCAGTTCTCAGATGCTATTTGTCAGAAATATTTACATAAATCCCTTCACCTTATTTTTCAATAAAAATATTCCTTAATTTCTTAGCTTTTTCATCTGCCTTTTGTCATCTGTTGGGGCATTTTATTCAAGAGTGTCTGTTAGTATCAAACACAGAGAATGACAAAGGCCACTCAGACCTTAGAACTTAATGTGAACCAATAACATTTCTTAGTCAATGGAAGTGAACTTAATCAAACTGGAATCTCAGAATCTCAGAATGTTGTAACCACAATGGGAGACCTGAGATTAGTGAAATCTTCTCACTTTTACTGAAGAAAAGATGAAGCTTCACAATCCCTATTACCTCCTTCTCCATAGATAAATACCTGTGCCAGGGAATCTGGGCAAATAAAGATATACATGCATGTTTGTGCGTGTATATGTGTGCACGTGTCTTTTTTTTTTTTTCTTTGAGACAGAGTTTCATTCTGCCATCCGGCTAGAGTGCAGTGGCGTCTTCATAGCTCACAGCAACCTTAAACTCCTGGGCACAAGCGATCCTCCTGCTTCAGTCACCCAAGTAGCTGGGACTACAGGTGCACACCACCATTCCTAGATAATTTTTTCTATCGTTAGTAGAGACCGGATCTCCCTCTTGCTCAGGCTGGTCCTAAAACTCCCGAGCTCAAGCAGTCCTCCCACCTTGGCCTTCCAGTGTGCTAGAATTATAGGCATGAGCCACCACGCCCAGCCTGCTTGTGTTTTAATTAACTGTTTTTTTCTTTGTATAAATTTAAAGGGCACAAGTACAATTTTGTTACATTGATATATTGCATAGTGGTGAAGTCTGCACTTTTAGTGCATCCATCACCCAAATAATGTACATTGTACTTATTAAGTAATTTCTCATCATCTACCCCCTCTTCCACTCTCCCACCCTTCCAAGTCCCCACTGTATATCAGTCCACACCGTATGTCCACGTGTACACATTATTTAGTTTCCACTTATTAGTGAGAACATGTAGCATTTGTCTTTCTGTTTCTGAGCTGTTTCACTTAAGATAATGGCCTCCAGTTCTATCCATGTTGCCGCAAAGACATGATTTCCATTTTTGATGGCTAATTAATATTCCAGAGTGTGTGTGTGTGTGTGTGTGTGTGTGTGTACTTTTTTTCTTTATCCAGTAATCTGTTGATGGACACTTAGCTTAATTCCTTATCTTTGCTATTATGAATTGTGCTGCAATACACATACAAGTACAGGTATCTGTTTGATATAATGATTTCTTTTCCTATGGGTAGTTATCCAGTAGTGGGGTTGCTGGACTAAATGGGAGTTCTATTTTTAGTTGTTTGAGAAATCTCCAAACTGTTTTCCATAGAGGATGTACTAATTTACATTCCCACCAACAGTGTATAAATGTTTCCTTTTCTCTGCATCCTCACTAACATCTGTTATTTTTCGTCTTTTTAATAATAGTTATTCTGACTGGTATAAGAAGAGATCTCATTTTGGTTTTAATTGGCATTTCTTTGATGATCAGTGATGTTGAGGATTTTTTCATATGCTTGCTTGGCCATTTGTATGTCTTTTTTATTTTACATAATGCTATACTGATATGATTATGATGGTGACATGCTGCTACTCAGAGGAACTCAAGGAAAAAACAGTAGGTTCAAGGTTAATAATGTGGTTTATGACCTCCAACAAAGCTAATCAGAATTAACTAAATCTTGTGTAAATACAAAATTAATCTAGACTCGATAAATTTAGCCACATACGAGGAGCATTTTTAGAATTAACACTTGAATCTCAGATCCTATCATAGTTGCCTGCACATGATGTTTGGGTTTTCATGCTCATATATGAAATGTGCCTCCCTCAAACTTTATTACAAGGTCAGAACGTTACCCCTGTCTGATGTGAAAATAATAGTAACACTTGAATTCCAAAGTGTACTCAAAACATAAATGCTTTGTCTCAACATAGATAATCATTTCCTTTAGCTTAAATACAACAAAGTTCAAGAAATGCTAGTTTGAATATCCATGCATATCATATTACAATGATGCTTCTCCTTTCTAAATTGAATCCAGTCGGTACTTTTGCCATTTAAAAGCATAATGAGGTCTGAAGTCCAAGGAGAGATTAGAATGATATACACAGCTTTTACGTGCTGAAAGATTTTAAAACTACAAGCTTAAAGACTGAATAAGGTGGGGATACAAATTTTTAATTTTTCATGAACCTTGTTTTTCTAGGCATCTTTGTTTCTATTCATAGACAACCTTCCTTTATTTCCCCCTAAGGAGAAATTACTGTTTAGTATTTTAAAACAAGAGGCCAGTTTAGCAATTTAAAGTAAAAAATTATATAAACAGTTCCACCATAGAGCTTTAAAAAAAGGATTTAAATTTAACCTAAGCGACATAAGCCCAACAAGACAGACATATTTGATATCTTGAAACATTACCCCATCTTTGGACATGATATTAAATCCAAACACTGAAACAATGAAATAGGATTAAAAATGATAATAGAACTTTGAAACTTCCTTGGCTTCTCATACTGTAGTAATTTTGCTTGTTTAAAATGCATGTCTTCCTTTGAAAAATGTCTATTCATGTCATTTGCCCACTTTTTAATGGGATTATTATTTTATTGTTGCTAAGTTGAGTTCCTTGTAAATTCTGGATATTAGTCCCCTGCCAGATGCATAATTTGCAAATGTTTTCTCCTGCTTTACAGTTTGTTCACTCTGTTGATTATTTCTTTTGTTGTGAAAAAGCTTTTGTTTAATTAAGTTTCTTTTGTCTATTTTTGGTTTTGTTCCTTATGTTTCTGATGTATTAGTCATGAATTCTTTGCTTCGACCAATGTCCAGCAGAGTTTTCTCCAGGTTTTATTTTAGTCTTTTTTATAGCTTCAGGTCTTACATTTAAGTCCTTAAGCCATCTTGAGCTCCTTTTTGTATATGGTGAGAGATAGGGGCCCAGTTTCATTCTTCTGCATATGATAATCCAATTTTCCCAGCACCGTTTATTGAAAAGGAAGTGCTAGCCCTAGCATATATTCTTGTTGACTTCGTTTACATATCTAAGTTAGTAGATATGTGGTATGTGTTTATTAATACATACCTGTATGTATTCCTATATATATAAGTATATGCATATATGATACTTTGCAAAATTATAAACTTAGTCTTTTAGTATGGTTACATACTAAAATGAAATCACTGCATTACATACTGATCACATACTGAAATCACTGCAATGATGAGATGGTATTTAGCATTTTTCTCAATGTTGAAAATTTTTTCAGAACTTTTTCAATGTGCATTTCTGATAAATAATATTCTTCAGTTGACACTATGGCCTTCTTCATATTAAGTTGTATTAGTTGCCTGTAGAGCAAACTCTGTATATGCACTTATTCCTCACCCCCAGTAAGGAACTTTGCGTCAGCATGGCACCACTCTGGCTCCTCCGTGTGGCAGTGAGCACAGGCACTAATGACAGACTGCCTGGGTTCAAATTCTGCTTCTATGATTTGCTAAGTTTGGGCACTATTTAACCTGTCTTATTACTTTCTTAAGCACTGCCATGACAAAGTGTCACAAATTGGGTAACTCCAGACAGCAGAAATTTATTGTCTCACATTTCTGAAGTCTAGAAGTCCAGAATCAAGGTGGGAGCAGGAGCAGGATCTCAGTCCCTTGGGACTCTGGGTAGAAATGCCCTTCTTAGCTTCTGATGGCGGTCGGCAAGCCTTAGCATTTCTTGGATTGTGGCTGCATCCTTCCAATCTCTTCCTCTGTCACCACATGGCCTTTTCCTCTCATGTGCCTGTATCTCTTTTCTTCTTATAAGGACAGCAGTCATGCTGGATTAAGGGCCCATCCTACTCTAGTATGACTTCATCTTAATAAATTATGTCTGCAATGACCCTATTTCCAAATAAAATCAAATTCTAAACTACTAGGGGTTAGGACTTCAATATATCTTTTAGAGGGAAACAATTCAACCTGCAACACCACTCATTATCTCTGCTTCTTCATTTGTAAAAGCAGAGATAATAATCGCGCCTATCTTATACGGTTGTTAGGGGTATGGACTGCATCAGTTCTCATAAAGCACTTAGAACTCTGCCTGTCAATAAAATAGTAGCTATTACCACCTATACTGAAAGTATCTGGAGAGCAAGTTGCCCTAACACAACTCTCCTAATATTAAAAATCCTGAACTTTAGTGGCTAAGTACTTGTGTAGAAGGGAAAAAATGGACATTAAGTGCAAATTCTGAGTCATGTTTTTCTCTCTCTCATGTGGCACAGAAAAATCCCTGATCAAATACTAACAGTGCATCTGGGTTACAGAGATATGAATTTTCCTGGATAAGGTCCACATTTCACAAAACAGGCAAATCTACTAACAGATTAATTCAATAACCAATTGGAGCCAGATAAAAACTTAAAGACTTTAAAGTACTAACCAATACGCTAATACACACATGCAAACACACACACACACACACACACACACACACATTTAAATACATGCATATGTATTTGCTCATCTGTGTGTGTTGTCTGTGTAATTTTTAAGGTTCCTAAAATCCCCCTACATTCATACCAGGCCTTGTCATCAGCTGCTTTTGGAAAAGCAACAAAAATACAAAAAGCAGCAAAAACTGCATCTTTCTTTATCAGCTTCAGGGCAAAGATCATGATAAAAACTAGTGGTTTCCAAAATGTGGTGCCCTTCACTCAGGGAGTACATAGAAGATACTTGGGATACAAGATGAAAACACCAGAATTAATACCTTATTTTTTAATTTTACCTAATCCTTATTTTTTATCTTTAAAAATGTTTAGTTTGTACATTTGGGGGCATAACACATTGATATATAAAATATACCTACATAAATTATAAATAAATATGCACACGTATGAGTAAATTCCATTTTATGCATATTCAAAAGAGTCTTGAGACAACTGCCTTAAGCACAGATTTGCAAGGCTATAAGAAAGATTCTATTTCTCAAGCTAGGTGATGGAGACACAATACTGATATTGATATTGTTTTTAACACTTTATGATAATATTTCACTCCAAACATCTAAAAAGAAGAAACATATATGTTAGAAGCAACGCCCCTACAAGCAATGATGTTGTTTTGGGATTTCAGTGACAATCAGGAGATGTTACAATCCATAGTATCCTGACATATTCATAGGATACCGCACGGGAGAGACACAGTAATAATATTAACCTTTGCAACCTGAGGGTGTATGAAAAGCCAATAGAATATACTTAATGACTCTTGGGGTGAGGAGAACACTATTATCCAGAAGAACATGTTGCGCCAGTATGAGAGGGACACAGGGGAGCTATGAATTATGTGGCTCTCCAGGAAAGGGCAATGTCCCTGCCCCACCTCAGCGTTAGAGAAAAGACACAGAGAGACAGGGTCGGAGATGCAACCTGCCCATCCCAAAAGGAGATTTACAAATTTGCTCTGGACCAGCTTGAAACAGTTTCAACAGAATAGAACTGGCTGTTAAGGTCACAAGTATCTGACACAGGCCACCAAGTGTTCTGCAGATGAAGCGTGACACAGGAGAGCAATCATAATTTTTTTCTGGTAGAAAGTTACTACCTGAAGAGGTCCTGTGGTTAGAATGAGCAGATGGACCCACAAGAAGCGACATCCACTGACCAGCTGGGAAACACAGATGTTGTAGTGTAAGACAGCAACTAGAGAAGCTAGACATGAGCAGGAATAAAGAGGCAGCAGGAAAACCCTGTGAACAGTGAGCAGTTTACTCCCAAGGACATTGTATCCCCTTGCTGTTTGACTCCAGAAAAAAAACCACATTGACTGAGTACACCTTGAATAGAATTTAATAATATTTCTATCATCACTGTAATGGAAGCTGTTATCAGTTGAATTGTGTCCCTTTAAAATTCATACGTTGAAGCTCTGACCCTCAGTACCACAAAATGTGACCTTATTTAGAAATAGGGTTGTTGGAGACGTAATTAGTTAAGATGAGATCAGACTGCAATAGGGTGAATCCTTAACTCAATATGACTGGTGCCCTCATAAAAAGAGAAAATATGGACACAGAGACATGCACACAGGGAAGCCATGTGAAGATGAAGCAGAGCCCAGGCTGATGTGTCTTACAAGCCAAGGAATACCAAAGAGCCAGTAACCACCAGAAGTTCATGGAACAAACCCTCTCTCAAAATCCTCAGGAAAAAACCAAACCTGCTGACACCTTGTTCTCAGACTTGTAGTCTCAAGAAAGAGACAAAAATGTTTATAGTTTAAATCGTCTGGTTTGTGGTCCTTTGTGATAGCAGCCCTTCCAAACTCATCCAGGAACTCAAAGGTAGAGTTTAAAGAAACTACAGGAAAATGTATGTAAATCATTTTGCATTTCTGAATTTACAGTTTCAAAATGTAATTGACATATTCAATGCATTTTAATCCATATGCTTAAGAGATGACTCCATAAACAATGCTGAAGTTCACCTGAAACTTGGTGGAAATAATTACATCTGAATGCTGTGTCTAGTATAGCCAGGACCATTCTGAAAATTATATTAGAAGGCAAAAAGATTATATATTTTTCCAAACAAGATTATATATTTTCCAAACAAGATTATATATTTTTCTTTGTTAACTGGTGTCTAAAATCAGTAGGAAAAAATCCAATAGAAACCACCCTAATAAAATACACTGCTTAGGAAATCACTGAGAAATAAGCCAAATGACTATGACTTACAATTCTAATTCTCTTTAGAATTCCTCCATTCCCCAACTGTGTACAAAATGAGGCCACGATTTTTGTCTGAAAACAATGCCAGGTCTTTCCTATTAACTCCACTGCATTACTAAATTCCACTGGACTGTGGAAAGGCTCCCTATACAAAACTTACAAATTACACCTTAGAAGTGGCTTTTTAATAGACAGAACTTTTTATTCCCCTTTCAATAAATCTGTGTAATGGCTAAATCAAAGATTATCTATTAATATAATCACCTTATGATCTACAAATGTTATGATCAATCAATTCTTTAGTATGTTATTTTTTCCTCACCCAACTAAAAAGGAGCAGATGGCAATAATTTATTTTTTCTTCCCTTCTCACTTAGTTCAAAAATTAACAAACATTTATATTTTGAGTTAACATTATTGTAAATCCTCTAATTGCAATGACTTTTCTATTAGCTCTAACGCCCTAGGGTACCTCTGCTGTAAGCTGTTACAAAGTGGGTAGTTAAAAGTTATTGACAGTTTGGTTGACTTGACTTTAAAAAAAATAGAATCATTCTCTTGCAAGCCAATAGAAGGACTTTAAGGCATGACTTCTTCTACAATACAAAAATCAGCCATCAGAAAAACATATATCTCCAGTTGCCATGGAGACTAAATTGAGGTCATTATTATTCACTTTTAAAATTTTAATAACTCGTGAATTATCTCACAAAATTTAAGAAGCAATTAATGGACAAGGTAAAAAATGTTTAAAATGAAGTGTCAGTTTTGATTCCTTTTTTTAAAAAATAAAAATTCTAGATCAGTAGACAAAAAAAAAATTAAATTGGGAATAAAGCCACAAGGTAAGCAATACTTTTTAGGATACAGTACTCTGTCACTCTGCTCTGATGCCCCTAACTCATTCCTTGAGGAGCAAACAGAGGACACAGCTCATTCCACATGTAGGGCTCTTAAAGAAATCAGATATATTGGAAAAGGGGAGGCAAACCATACTTAGGTAAGCATGCAGGTGATTAAAATGAGAGCAAAGGTTGCTATAGTAGCCAGTGCACTCAGTTGTTCTGAAACCAATTTAAAGCCAAGGCACTTGGAGGCTTAAAAAACAGCATAACAGTGGTAGCAGGTACTTTAAAAAAGGGATTATCTTCATATAGAAATATGATTAGTTCAAAACTTACCAGCCCCTCTCAAAGATGCCCTCCCTGTGCTCAACCTATGAGCTATGGCATTCCCCATTCCCGAAGTCTATAGTTATCACAACTCATCATATGTAACCTTCACCTATTTTCACATTTAAAATTATCACATTTTTAATCATTCTAAATAATTTATATTGTCTTCCTTTTTGCATTGGCATACAAATATTTACTTTGCAAAATAGCTTTACCAAATTTATAATGCATAGAACATAAATATATGTTAAGCTTCTGAGTCACAAATCACTTTGATTCTCAAAATGGCATGAAAGAATAGAAAACAAGTATTATCCTCACAGAAGAGGAAATCTTGGTGAATGCCTTTCAATGATCCCTCCAAATTTTTAGCCAATGTCTCAAGTCACTTACTCAGCTCAGGTAGTCTGGAACTCAGGAGCAAGAGTGAAATCCCCTCGCTTCCTGTCCTTCCATCCTACCATCCTTCCTCATCCACTTGCCTCCTTTCCTCCAGCCCCAGAGGCTGTGTCTAGGTTTATTCCTGTCAAGGAGCTTTGACTTATTTGCCTTCTGGTTCTTTGTGGGTTCTAATTCCTCTCTCTCTCCTCTAGTTAACCTCAGCTTCCTTATTAGTACCTTCCCTTATACCATAAAACTGAGCAAGTACAAAATATAATCACTACTCTATGATAAACACATGTCCCTACATTTAGCTTCTATCCCAATTCAATTCTCCCTTTCTTATTCAAACCTCCAAAAAAGGGTAATTTTCACTTCAAGTCTCACCTTTTATTTACAATCAGATTTCAATCCCACCATGCTACTGACATTTTTCTACGATGGACTAATAAGCTTTTTATTGCTTAGTTCAATTGTCATTTAGGTCCTTACCTTATTGGTTGCCTCTTTGTCCCTTGACACTGTCTCCTCCTTCTCCCACTCCCCTCCTGTCCTCTGCACCCTCACTCTCCTCCACTGTGACTACAGACAGAGCGTCAGCAAAATCCATACACCCCACTGCCTCTTAGAAAGGATGAAGCTAATAAAAGGAATAAGAAAGATTGGGATATGTATTCTGAAAAGAGTTAATTATACCTAAAGATATTCTTTACATTACTGAATCACACTAGGTTTTAAGCAGGCTTGCACTAAGTTATGTTTTATTAAGTTTTGCTCTATTTTTTCCCTGGCATCCAGTGAGCAGTTGGAAAATAGGAAGAAAGCTCATGAGGAACATCAGAGAATATATAAAGCAATTAAAAGAAATATTTCCTTTGCATCTCCAAATATCCAAGTTTCAAGATAAATAATGTAAAGTTTAATCTGCCACAAGCACATATTAACAGTTTTCTTAAATTTAGTAATATATCATGCACACTGTTCTGTGCCTTGATTTAATTTTCTACCTAAAATATATCTCAGGGAACTTCTGTCAAGAACTGTGAAGGGGGACTGAGATTAGATTTTGCCCTACTTTCAAACTAATGAATTAGCTTGCCACAGTTTCATGAATTCTGGCAGAAGACACGAGACTCTTGAATCAGAGTCAAAGGACTCTATTTCTCACAGTGAGAGTAGTAATTGGAATATCAATTTGAGATAGTTGTTGGAGCTCCACTTCCTAAAGGACAATTCAATGAGGACCAGGTGTTGCTTGCACATGCAGTGAGCTGGGTTACAGGAGAGGAACCTTCGGGATGGGGGTGGTCCTCATTCTTCCATAGAGGGCAGTAAGAATGTCTGACTTTTGCCCCAGAAGGAGACATTGTTTTATTATATTAAGGCTATAAACAAACTTCTTTTTTCTCCAGAGGAAGACAACATGTCTACCTTCCAAGACTGTTCTTTGAAAAAACATCCAGAAAACATAGTCTTGAGTGAAAGTATTATAGTTAGTACCTGTGTAGACAGAAAAGTACTAAAAAACAAGAGATCTATGGAGAATGTTCTCCCGGTATCTATTCATGTCAGTATCTTAGCCCATACAGATCGACTTTAGTCTTTCTAACAGGTGCATAATGTGGGACTCTATATAGCCACAATAATTTAGCAGTCCTTCACTGATGTACATTTAACTAGTTTTTGATCAATAACCACTGCAAACTATGTTGTCATAGTATTCCTCCTTACACATATATCTTTGTGCAGAGTGTGAATAGATCTGTGGGATCAATTATTCTAAGTGAAATTTATAGATGAAAGCATACACATATAATTGCAGTTTTAAGAAATATAGACAGATTTGTTTTCAAAACTATGTTAAATATACTCCTACTAACAATGTGTAAGGATACATTTGCCAATACATAACAGAGACTATTATCAAATAACCTGTGTCAATCTGAGCATTAAAAATTATACTGGATATTTTCATTGGTAGATGTCAACTGTGACTTTTTTCCATTGGTTTTAAATCATTTTTGTTTTATAAACAAATCATTTTTGTTTTATTTTCTTAGAATTTTTTGCTCATATATTTTTTCTATTTTTCTATTGGGTTCTTGGACATTTTCATGATTTTATGAGCATTATATTTTATTAAGATCATTAAATACAAAATGTCCAATTTGGAATCAAAACTTTAGTTTATTATATCTCAAAGTAGTACAATTAATCAAAGTATGCACCTAAATTATTTTGACACAGTTTTGCCATCTTAACAGGAGCTCATCTTAACAGAAGCCTGGAGAGCGAGTGGTGATGAAATCATGAAAGGCATTTCCCACAGCTTGTTGAGAATTGAATGTTTTTCCTTGCAAGAAGTGGTCCAAAGCCTGGAAGAAATGGTAGTCAGTTGGTACAAGGTCTGGTGAATACAGTGGACGACAGAGAGTTTCCAAGTCCAGACTCTATAGTGTGAGCAGCGTTGTTTGTGTGACATGTGGTCAAGCATTATCTTGCAAGAGGATTGGCCTGTCTGTATTGACCAATTTTGGCTGTTTAATCACAAGAATCCTCATCATTTCATCCAGTTGGTTACAGTAGACATACACTGTAATCAATTGACCAGGTTTCATGAAGCTGTAGTGGATAATGCTAGTGCTGGACCACCAGACACCATTAGCGTTTGGGGATGAATATTCAGTTTTTGACTGTGTTTTGGCACTTCATCTTTATCCAACCACTGTGCCGAAAGCTTGCGATTATCAAAAAGAATCCATTTTTCACCACATGTAACAATACAATGTAGAAATGGTTCGCCTTTATGTAGTGACATCAAAGAAAGGCTCCTGGACACACTTTCTCTTCTGATGCTTGTTTAATTCATGCAGAACGCATCTATCCAGCTTTTTTACCTTGCCCATTAGTTTCAAATGGTCCAGTATTGTTGGAATAGTAATGTCAAACCTTGCTGCTAATTCACATCTAGGTCGAGATGGATTCACTTCCACTATAGCTTTCAGCTCATAATTATTGACCTTGGTCTCAAGTCACCCACGTGGCTCATTTTCAAAATTAAACTCATCAGAATGGGACTTCTCAAACCATCAACGTACTGTGTGTTCATTACCTACATCCTTCTCAAACACATCATTGATATTTTGAGCTGTCTGCCCTGCATTGGTTCCACAATAGAACTCATATTTGAAAATAACCCGAATTTTTTACTTATCCATGGTTTCACAAAAATTCCTCTAAAAATAAATTTGAAAGATAATCACAAGTCTAAATGTGCGTTTGAAAGATTGAGGATGTATCTTCACAATAAAAACAAAAGTGTCAATGTGAAACGTCAGAGATATCTATCAACTGTCAAACTTAGTACTTAAGGAAATTGGACACTTCATACTTAATAACCTAATATATGTTAAAGAATTATCTTGTTTTCCATCATATTGTAAATATTTTTCTTAGTTTATTGTCAATCTTTTGACTTCATAAATGGTATTTTCCACAAGAAAATTTAGTTTTATGAAATAAAAGCAATTCATTATTTCCTTTATGAATTTCACGTTTTGTGACATACAAAGTTTCTAATGCTCTGAAATCATATGATCAAATTCTCTCATGTATTCTTCTTGAAAGTTTGATTTTATGCATAAATCTGGAATTTTTTTGGTGTAAGAAGTAAGTGATCATATTTATTTTTTCCATATGGTTAGACAGGTTTTGAGACACAATTAATAAACAATTTATTATTTTCCCATTGATTTAAAGTGCCTCCTTTGTCAAGAATTACATTCCTGGATATATCCAGAAATATATGTATATTTCTCAACACTGTATAACCTTATGTTGATTTCTCTATCAATTCATTTGTGAATGCCAAATTGTTTTGAATGCTTGAGTATAATAATGTACTTTTCAAATAATTCATAGGTCTGGTATCCCTTTTGTATTCTTTGTTTTCAGTACTTATCTTTACAGTCAGTTTATTTAATTGCAAAAATTAATCTTGGAACTTCTTGGAGGAAGGAATTAATCACATACAGATTAGCAAGGTAAATTTACAGACATACAACAGTGCAAAATATAAAAATAGTTTGTCAATTTCAATAAATTGACTACTATATTCTCTTATTACTTATTAGAATCATTTTTTCAGATAGCTATTTTATTTTAGGTATATAATAAGATCTGCATCAAGTTAATGATAAACAGTTAAAATAATTATTTTTCTTATGTTTAGTTATTTTGTCTTCCATATATAAAGTAATGTTTAAAATGGTACCCAGGAATGCCTATATGTTCTCATTCTTCATTTAAATGCACTGAACTTAATGCTACTTGGGGGGGGGGGGCGCGCTATGATGTATATTCTTTTCATATACAGAAAATATTCATCTATTTTATTTTCTTGTCACCTTTTAAAGAGATAAATGATTATTAAATTTTATCAAATAACTTTTCAAGCTCTATAGAAATGATCACATGATTATTTTTCTAGATTGGCCTATCACTATGGAAAGTGATATTAAGAGATAGTAAGATTAGGCTGGGAGTGGTGGCTCATGCCTCCTAGCACTTCTGGGAGGCTGGGGCAGGAGGATTGCTTGAGGCCAGAAGTCTGAAACCAGCCTGAGCAAGAAGGAGACCCTATCTCTACAAAAAATAGAAAAATTATCTGGGCATGATGGTGCGTACCCATAGTCCCAGCTACTAGGGATGGTTGAGCCCAGGAGTTTGAGGTTGCAGTGAGCTATGATGACACCACTTGCACTCTAGCCCAGGTGACAGAGTAAGAAAGACTCCGTCTCAAAAAAAAAAAAAGCTAAGATTAAACCAGCCTTCCGTTTCTTGTACAGGCTACATTGATAATGATATAATATCCTTAAACATGCTGCTATTTCTATTTGCTAATACATTATTTAAAAATTTTGTGATCCAGTGAGTTTGTTACAGAGATTTGTAATGCCATGTTTGTCTGGATGCACTGTCAATGTTTTGCAGGCTTTAAAAATAAACTTTGGAAATTTTCCTTCTCTTTCAGCATTCTAAAAGAATTTAAGAAAGAACTGGACTTATCCTTAATAGTTTTACAATATTTTTCTGTAAAACACTTTGTCTTGTTCTATGCATTTGAGGGTGACAGGACTTTTAAAAATTTTAAATTGTAACTATGGTTAATAGTCCTCTTTAGGATCTATTTTAGCTCTTCCTGTGTTCATGGTGGAAAATATTTTTAGAAAATTATCTATTTCTTCTAAAATTTATGTGCATAAAGATTATTTTGTTCAACATTATCAGATCTTTTTGTATATATCTAAAGAAGCATTAAGGCAAAAAACTGTCTTCTTAAATACTTTTTTATTACTGAACAAAAAAGGACATAAAAGTAAGCTTTTAATTATAAAAAGTCAAAAAAGAACAATTCTTAGAGAAAAATAAGGAAGGATTCATTAAAGATGAAAGCATAAATTAATAAATTAGAAAATAATCACAAATAAATGAGTTTAATACATTCAATAGCTAGCAAAATGGCAAAGTCATTAGCTCTCATAATAAATACAAAAAGAAGGAGGATATATGTTCACAAAATAAAGAAAAATTAGCAACAAATTCTGAGAAAATAAATCACTAAGTACATAAAAGATACACAAATAGGTAGGTTATATAGACACATACGAATGTCTGATATTCAAGATTTCCGTTATTTTTATAGTCTTGGTACTCTGCAGTTTGGGTTTCACTTTCCTTTGTTGCAAGAGTTCTAATAGAGATTTTTGAAAGAATTTATAATCAATAGGATCTTATTTTGTGTTTTATTTTCTCCAATTTGATTATGCTTTTCTTTCTCAAGCTATAGAGAAGAACTAACAATACTACGATATTGGAGAATTATTTTTAAATTGAATTTTTATAGTGTTTTTGCTTGCTAGCATCTTCACTAAAATACTGAATAGAGGCATGATTATAAACCTCTGCCATTCATTCCTGATAGTGAACAATTTTCTAATTCTTCTGAGTCAGATCAATAAACTATATATTTATGGGAAATGAATTCTAAATGATTTATCTAAAATTGCATTCATGCTGAAAAAAGACTGCTCATTATATTTTTATTAATCTATGGCAATTCTGTAGCTAATATATGCAGTTTCATTCCTAACATTTTTTGTTTTTTTATTGTTTTTCTTTTATATGTGTTTGTTGCTTTTCATTTTTATTTGTGTTGTTATTAGTTTGCTAGCTTGTTTTTTTGTTTTTCCTTGACTGAGTTTGCATGAAGATTGTTTAGTTTTCAAAGACTTAACATTTGACTCTCTTTGTTCTATTATTTTCGTGTTTTTTATTAGCTTTACTTTTTAAGGTTTATTCTCTTGTTCTTCTTTCTTTGATTTTAGACCCTTAAATTGTTCATTTTGCTATGTGAATTATTTTGTTACACAATATCATAAGCACAAAAAGAATATATATATAAAACCTACAAATAGCTTAACACCTAATAATAAAATGAATGCCTTTGTAACCACCACCCTGATAATATAATAAAAAACAAGATCACAATGAGTATTGATGTGCCCTGTACCCTACAGGAAATGCACCAACCACCACGAATTTTATGTTTATGATTTCTTTGCTTTTATGTATTTCTTTGCTTTTCTATAATTTTATGGTATTTGTGCATATACATAAACAACAGTTTAAATTTACATATTTTCTAGCCTTTATAAAAGAATCATATTATATGAACTGTCACTCAATGCTATAATTAAGGTTTTAATCATAACATTGTACTCAATATTACATTTGTAAGAGCCATCCATTTTGTTACGTGTAGCTGTATTTCATTCATTTTCACCTTAATATATCTCACTGTATAATTATTTTTAAAAATTCTTTCTTCTGCTGTTGGACTTGAGGTTATTGCTAGTGGTTGTCATACCAAGAAGGTGACTATAAACAAAGGTAATATTCAAAAGATTTATGAAATAGGCTTATCCAATCTGAACATGTGTCAGCCTAGAGGCTCCGTGCTACACTCTCCCTTAATTTGCTATAAGTTACTGGACCATGGACAGGTCCATGCCTGGGGAGGGCCTGCAGTGGACAGAGGCTGGGGGACCTTAGAAAAGTTTGCACAACATCTTTTTACCAACTGCTAGCGATGCATTCCAATACTAACAACTGTTAAAATTTAATCTGTACATATCAGCTGAATATCACCCTGGCAATAAGCATTCTTGAACAAACTTCAATATTTCTATTCTCTAATTTATTTTTCTCTATACCATTATATAACTAGAATGTTAGCTCAGTGAGAACCAAGACAGTTTGTCTTGATCACTTGTGTCTACGGTGCCTGCGAAAGGTATTTATTAAAGGTGCTCACCTGTTAGTTCCTCGGTAGACATTTTTTTTCTAGTAGTTTCTCCCAAGAAATGCTCTGAGCATATTCCCTCAGTCCTTGCATGTTTCCAAATATCTCTTTTGTGTTCATATCTGATTGATGGTTTTTATATAAATTTCCCTAAACAAATTGATATTTGTTTGTTTATATTTAGCCTGCTTCCTCCATAGGATTCTTTATACTTCAAGTCCACTAATTTTACCACATTGGATTTTACTGCTGCTTGATCCGGTTCCCCGATCCACCTGGAGACATGTTTTTTTTCCCTTTCTACAAATTAAAGCACACATATTATCAACAAAGCAATCTTAAATTATATCTTTGAAAATCACTCTGCTCTATATTTTCTGTTCTCTTCTATAGACACCAAATACATTTATGTTGGATCTCCCTTTTTTCCTTCTTCATATGACATTTGCTCTCTAATCATTGATATAACACTTGGTTACCCTTCATTTAATATCCTTAAGCTTGTGTTTCTTGTTCCCGATTGGCCTGGGAATGTCTAGTCTTCTTTTTTCTATATTCATTCTTATAGTACTTCTTATATTTTTCCCCTATATTCCCCCCCCCCCCAAAAAAAAAAACACTGCCAGCTCATTTTCCTTTTTGAGAGTCAGCACACCATTTCCTTTCTGAGAGTCAGACATTTGCTCTCTAATCATTGACATAACACTTGGTTACCCTTCATTTAATATCCTTAAGCTTGTGTTTCTTGTTCCCAATTGGCCTGGGAATGTCTAGTCTTCTTTTTTCTATATTCATTCTTATAGTACTTCTTATATTTTTCCCCTATATTCCACCCCCCCCCCAAAAAAAACACTGCCAGTTCATTTTCCTTTTTGAGAGTCAGCACACCATAAAGCTAAAAGTCAGGGACTCTGTAACTGCTGGTGTACAAACTCTCACTACCTGTCTTTGTTGTGTGAACCTGAGCAAATTATTTAAGTTCTTTATGTATCAGAATCCTCATTTATAAAATGGGAAAAACAGCAGTATTGGCATCATAAAGTTTTATAAGGATTAAATCAGATGATTATTGTAAAGTGCGAAAGAGTACTTGTCACATAATAAACACTATATGCAAGTATTTGTTAAATCCTTTATAAAAAAAGAATTTCTCTCTGTTTTCATGTAATTTCCTCCTTGATTACTTGACATTTCTGCTTTGAGCTCTTATTTCCTGGAAACAATATCTCCATTAGCTTCTTATATAAAACTCTTTAATTTCAAAACATACAAAAATATGTTCATTTTTGTATGAACAATTGTTCATAATTTTTTATCAGCTCCAATAAGATTTTTCACATATTGACTTTTTAAAATGAGTTTTGCTTGTTATGTTCACGTTCTATATTTCTTACTTGCATAATTTTTTCCAGAGATGTCATGCTAATTTTTTAATTATTATTCATCACTGAATGATAGAGAATTTTCCCAAAACAATTATTTTTGAAAGGATAATGTGGAGAGGGATCAGATAAATAAACCTCTTTATAAATATTACTTTGTACACATGGGCAAATACTTTATTATCAATTCTAAAGGTAACTTTGATTAATTAAATGTTATCTGAATATATAAGTTTACTAGATATGGCCATAAGGTTTTCCAAAATGGCTGTAAACAATTTTTATTTCCACCAACAACTGTAAGTCAGTGCTTCTTCTTGACTTTCTTTTGTTTATGCTTCCCCTCTACTGGAAATGCTCCCTGACCTTTAGCTGAGAGAGAAAACTTTTTCTGACTCCCAATATACCATATGCACATTCATTACTTCCTTGTTTTAAAAATTTCAGCATATTATGGGAGTACAAATGCTCAGGTTACATATATGGCCCTTACCCCCCCCCCAAATCAGAGCTTCAAGCATGACCATCCCCCATACATTGCGCATCACATTCATTATGTATTTATATGCCCCATCCCCTCCTCCACCCTCCCATCTGCCCGATGCCCAATAAATGTTATTCCCATATGTCCACTTAGGTGTCAATCAGTTAATACCAATTTGCAGGTGAGTACATGTGGTGCTTATTTTTCCATTCTTGGGATACTTCACTTAGTAGAATGGGTTCCAGCTCTATTCAGGAAAATACAAGAGGTGCTATATCACCATTGTTTCTTAAAGCTGAATAGTACCCCATGGTATACATATACCACATTTTATTAATCCATTCATGTATTGATGGGCACTTGGGTTGTTTCCGCATCTTTGCAATTGTGAATTGTGCTGTTATAAACATTCAAGTGGAGATGTCTTTTTTTATAGAGTTTCTTTTGTTCTTTTGGGTAGATGCCCAGTAATGGGATTGCTGGATCAAATGGTGTATCTACTTGTATCGCTTTAAGGTATCTCCATATTGCTTGAACTAGTTTGCAGTCCCACCAGCAATGTAGGAGTGTTTCTATCTCTCCACATCCATGCCAACCAACATTTATTGTTTTGGGACTTTTTGACAAAGGCCATTATCACTGGAGATAGGTGATATCTCATTGCAGATTTGATTTGCATTTCCCCGATGATTAGAGAGATTGAGCATTTTTTCATATGTTTGTTGGCCATTATTCTGTCTTCTTTTGAAAAGTTTCTGTTTATGTCCTTTGCCCACTTTTTGATAGGGTTGTTTGATTTTTCCTTGCTGATTTTTCTTAGTTCTAAATAGATTCTAGTTATCAGCCCTTTATCAGATCTGTAGCATGTGAAAATTTTCTCTCATTCTGTAGGTTGTCTGTTTGCTCTCGTGACAGTTTCTTTGGCTGTACAGAAGCTTTTTAGTTTGATCAGGTCCCATTTATTTATTTTTGTTGTTGCTGTGATTGCCTTTGGGATCTTCTTCATAAATTATTTGCCTAGGCCAATGTCTAGAAGAGTATTTCCAATGTTTTCCTCTAGAATTCTAATAGTTTCACACCTAATGTTCAAGTCTGTTACCCACGTGAGTTGATTTTTGTGAGAGGTGAAAGGTATGGATCCTGCTTCAGTCTTCTACATGTGGCTATTCAGTTCTCCCAGCACTTTTTATTGAATAAGGATTCTTTTCCCCAGTGTATGTTTTTGTCTGCCTTGTCAAAGATTAGATGGCTATATGAGGATGCTTTTACATCTGGGTTCTCGGTTCTGTTCCACTGGTCAATGTCTCTATTCTTGTGCCAGTACCAAGATGATTTAATTACTACAGCCTTGTAGTATAGTTTGAAACTTGGCAAATTGATACCTCCCATTTTGTTTTTATTGCCTAGAATTGCTTTTCCTATACAGGGTGTTCTCTGCTTCCATACAAAGCATAAAATTATTTTTTCTGTATCTGTGAAAAATAATGATGGTATTTTAATAGGGATTGCATTGAATCTGTAAATCACTTTGGGTAGTATAGACATTTTAACAATGTTGATCCTGCCACCCCACGAGTATGGTATGGTTTTCCATCTGTTTACGTCCTCTGCTATTTCCTTCCTCTATGTTTCATAGTTCTCCCTGTAGAGGTCTTTTATCTCCTTAGTTAAACATATATTTAACACATTCATTACTTCTTATCATCTCCTTACAGGGCTCCTCCTTCACCCAACCCCACTCCTGAGTAAACTGTTACCTTCTTTAGGACTGGGACTTTGTCTTCCTTTTTTATAGCCTAGGTTCCAATCCAATTTTCTGGCACATACTAATTCCCAATAAATAAATAAATAAATCTGATTGATTTATACTTTCATTTTAACTTGAGTTTCACCAAAACCACACTGTGACCAACAGCATCCCCAAACTGCCAGATGCTATCAGGCTTAATAACTGAGTTCACATCCTTCCTCTGAAATGTTATGACAAATATATAAAGGATGAAGGCAACTCAAAATTACTTGCCCATGGGCACACCACTGATAAATAGTAGAAGGAGAATAGGAATCCAGTTCTTCTCTCTACAAATCATAATTGTTTTCACTATTACTTTGCTTGGTTATAACAGTATAAACTAAAAAACTCAAGTTTAGGTCCAAAATCTGTTTTACATACTTGAAGTTATAATTATCCTTCAAATGACTTTTGCAAATAACTATTATTTATTTTAATACTGGTAAAATTATGGTGTATGGTTTGCAGAGACATTAATTATAAGTTCTAATTCATATGAGATTTTAAAGCTTGATCCAGAGATAGTTTTTATCTATGCAACCAAACTTTGACACAGAATTAACAAATCCTCCTAAGAGTATTGTGTACTTCATTGATTAAGTTAATTAAGCTGCAACTAACCAACTGTCAATAATCATGGCTAAAATGCAATTCATACTCATGTAAATAATCTTACAGAACCACTTGGTTTTTACACAATAAATATATAGACTATTTTTAGACAAGTCCATTCTAAAGCAAAAATGAATTGGAGTTTATTATAGTAATTTAATAGGTATTATTAACATGGCAATTTCAATTCTCTGGGAAATGAGAGGAAACTTTCTACTTTATATGAAAAATATGTATGCTTTAAAATTAATAATTTAGTTACTGAATAAACCCTGAATCTAGGAAATCTAGTGAGGTTATCATAGTGCTCTATGTTGAGTGAAATAAATCATCCAGTTGTCAAAATGTATACTTTCATTTTAATTTGACTTTTGGCAAACCCCACTGTGAATAACAGCATACCCAAACTGCCAGATATTATCAGGCTTAATGACTGAGTTTAAATCCTTCCTCTGAAATGTCATTATTTATTAAGACAAACTTTTCTATAAAATTATTTTAATCTCATATATTTCAGTCACTTGAGATATGAATTCTATTTTTTTTTAATTTCAGAATACTATGGGGGTACAAATATTTTGGTTACATATAATAACTTTGCCTCTCCCAAGCCAGGGCTACAAGCGTGCCCTTCACCACATCCGTTAGTTGTGAGATTACCCACCCCCATTCCCCTCCCAACATGACTATTACCCAGCTAATATTACTTCCATATGAGCACCTTAGTGTTGATTGGTTAGTACCAATTTGATGACGAATACATGTGGTGATTGTTTTTTCCATTCTTGTGATACCTGACTTTGAAGCATGGGTTCAGGCTCTATCCAGGATAATATAAGAGGTGCTATATTCACCATTGTTTTGTAGTTGAGTAGTTTTCCATGGTATACATATACCACATTTTATTAATCCACTCATGTATTATTGGGCACCTGGGTTGTTTCCACATATTTGCAATTGTGAATTGTGCTGCCATAAACATTTGAGTGCAGATGTCTTTATTATAGAATGTTTTTTTTTCCTTTGGGTAGATTCCCAGTAATGGGATTGCTAGATCAAATGGTATTTCTATTTTTAGCTCTTTGACATATCTCCAAATTACTTTCCACAGGGGTTATATTAATTTGCTGTCCCACCAGCAGTGCAAGAGTGTTCCTATCTCTCCACATCCACACCAGCATTTGTTGTTTTGGGACTTTTTGATAAAGGCCATTCTCACTGGATTGTGATTTTGAATTGAATTTCCCTAATGATTAGAGATGTTGAGTACTTTTTTATATGTTTGCTGGCCATTATTCTGTCTTCTTTTGAAAAGTTTCTGTTCATGTCCTTTGCCTACTTTTTGATGGGATTGTTTGAGTTTTTCTTGCTAATTTTCTTAAGCTCTATATAGATTATTGTTATGAGCCCTTTATTGGATATGTAGAATGCAAATATTTTCTCCCATTCTGTAGGCTGTCTATTCACTCTAATGATAGTGTCCTTGGCTGTGCAGAAGCTTTTTAATTTGATCAGGTATAATTTATTTATTTTTGTTGCTGTTGTGCTTGCTTTGGGGGTCTTCTTCATAAACTCTTTGCCTAGGTCAATATCTGTAAGAGTTTTCCCAACATTTTCTTCTAAAATTCTTAAGATTTCATGCCTTAGGTTTAAGTCTGTTATACATCGTGAGTTGATTTTTGTGAGAGGTGAGAGGTACAGATCCAGTTCCAATCTTCCACATGTGGTTATCCAGTATTCCCAGCACCATTTATTGAATAGGGGTTATTTTCCCCACTGCATATTTTTGTCTGCTTTGTTAAAACTTAGATGACAATATGAGAATGGTTTTATATCTACGTTCTCAGTCACGTTCCAAAGGTCTATATCTCTGTTCTTGTGCTAGTTCAATGCTGTTTTGGTTACTATTGCCTTGTAGTAAAGCTTGAAGTCTAGTAGACTGAAGCCTCCCGATTTGTTCTTTTGCTTAAGATTGCTTTGGCTATATGAGGTCTTCTCTGGTTCCATATGTGCACAGAATTATTTTTTCTAGATCTGTAAAGAATAATGATGGTATTTTGATAGGGATTGCATGAATTCTGTAGATTATTTTAGGTATTATGGACATTTTAATAATATTGATTCTGCCAATCCATGAGCATGGTAGGGTTTTCCATCTGTTTACATCTTCTATAATTTATTTTCTCAATGTTTCTTAGTTCTCCCTGTATCAGTCTCTCACCTCCTTCATTAAACATATTCCTAAATATTTACTTTTCTTTGATATTATTATGACAAGTGTTGAGTCTTCGATTTTATTTTTGGCTTGACTGTTATTGGTGTATATGAATGACACTGATTTGTGTGCATTGGTTTTGTACTCTCAGATGTTACTAAATTCATTTATCAATTCCAGGAGTCTCTTGGTTGAATCCTTGGGTTGTTCTAGATATAGTATCACATTGTCAGCAAAGAGTGAGAGTTTGACCTCTTCTGCCCCCATTTGGACACCTTTAATTCCCCTTTCTTGTCTGATTGCTCTGGCAAGGACTTATATCACTATGTTGAATAGAAGTTGAGATAGTGGGCAACTTCATCTTATTCCTGTTCTAAGCAGAAATGCTTTCAATTTTTCCCCATTCAGTATGATATAGGCTGTGGGTTTATCGTATATGGCTTTAATAATTTTAAGGTATGTCCAATCTATGCTAATTTTGTTAGGAGTTTTTATCATAAAAATATGGTGAATTTTGTCAAATGCCTTTTCTGCATTTATTGAGATAATCAGATGGTTTTGTTCTTGCTTTTATTTATGTGCTGAATTGCATTTACAGATTTGTGCATGTTGAATCATCTTTGCATCTCTGGGAAAGAGCCCACTTGGTCATGATGAATTATTTGATGTGCTATTGGATTCAGTTTGCTAAGATTTTGTTGAGGATTTTTCATCTATATTCATGAGGGATATTGGTCTATAGTTTTCCTATTTTGTTGTATCCTTTTCTGGCTTTAGTATCAAGGTGATACTGGCTTCACAGAATGAGCTGGGGAGGATACCATCTTTCTCTATGTTGTGCAATAATTTCCACAGTATAGCTATGAGTTCTTCTTGGTAAGCTGGGTAAAATTCAGATGTGAAGCCATCTGGTCCAGGACTTTTTTTGTTGGAATATTTTTAATTACTGCTCTAACTGCTATGCTTAATATCGGTCTATTCAGGAATTCTATTTCTTCCCGATTGAGCCTAGGGAGGTTGTGTGTTTCTAAGAATTTGGCCATTTCCTCCATTTTTTGTGGTTTGGGGGCATATAGATTTTTATAGTATTCAAAGATAATATTTTGTATTTCTGTTATGTCTGTTCTTACCTCTCCCTTTTCATTTCTGATTGAGCTTATTAGAGTCTTTTCCTTTCTAGTTCTTGTCAATCTATCAAGAGGGCTGCCAATTTTGTTTATATTTTTGAAAAAATAACTTTTGGTTTTATTAACCTCTGTAAGGTTCTTTTGTTCTCAATTTCATTTAGTTCTGCTCTGATCTTAGTTATTTCTTTTCTTCCGATAGGCTTAGGATTTTCTCTTCCTTTCCCAGTTCCTTGAGATTGTTTATTAGTTTGTTGATTTATGAACTTTCTGTCTTTTGGATGTGAGCATTTAATGCTATCAGTTTTCCTCTCAGGAATGCTTTTGTTGTATCCCACAGATTCTGATAACTTGTGTCGCTGTTATCACTTAGTTTGAAGAATCTTTCGATTTCCTACTGGATCCCTCCTTGACCCAATAGTCATTGAGCAATATTTCTATGACTTTTTGAAGTAATGAGTGTTTCTGTTGGAATCAATCTCTAATTTTATAGCACTGTGGTCTGAGAAGATACATGGTATAATTTCTATTTTTTTGAATTTTTTGAGATCTGATTTATAGTCTAGGATGTGATTGATTTTAGAGAAAGTTCCATGAGCTGATGAGAAGAATGTACATCTGGCTTTATTTAGGTAGAATGTTCTATAGATGTCTTTTGGACCCATTTTTTCTAGAGCTCTGTTTAAGTCAATTGTTTCTTTGTTTATTTTCTGCTTGGAGGAGCTGTGCATTTCAGTCAGTGGGGTGCTGAAATCTCCAGTTACTATGGCATTACTGTTTATCATGTTATTTAGATCAAACAAGGTTTGCTTCATGTATCTGGGTGCTCCTGTGTTGGGTGCATAAATATAAAGAATTGTCAAGTTTTCTTGTTGGATTTTTACCTCCACCATTATATAGTGATCATCTTTGTCTTTTTTTACTTTTGCTGTTTTAAAGTTATCTGAAATAAAAATAGTTACCCCAGCTTTCTATTGGTTTTTATTTGCCTGGAAATTTGTTTTCTAACCCTTTATCTTGAATCTGAAATCATCTTTGTGGGTAAGATCCATTTCCTGGAGACAGCAGATACTTGGTTTGTGTTTTTTTATCCACTCAGCCAGACTATGTCTCTTCAGTGGACAATTCAAGCCATTCGCATCTATTGAGAGAATTGATGTTTGGGGTAGATTTCTGTTCATACTGTTGGATAAATTCTTATTTTTTTGTTTTTATCTCTTGAGCTATTGTGAACTTTAATTCTTGAGTGACTTTACTTTGGTGGATGTCTATTGCACTATTCTGTGTATATAGCAGGTCTGAGTACTTCCTGCAAGACGGGTCTGATCTTTACATATTCCATCAGTGATTGCTTGTCTGGGAAAGTCTTTATTTCTTCCTCATAAATGAAGATTAGTTTTGCCAGGTAAAGAATTCTGGGTTGACCATTATTCTGTTTTAGAAGATTGAGGATGAGTCCCTAGTTCCTTCTCGCTTGTAAGGTTGCAGTTGAGAATTCTGAAGTTAGCCTGATTAAGTTTTCCTTTTTAGGTTATCTGCTATTTTCACCTAACTACTCAAAGAATTGCCTCTTTCATGTTTACTTTGGCCAGCCTGATAACTATCTGACACGGTGACTGGCTTTTCACATGGAGTCTCTCAGGAGTTCTGTGTGCTTCTTGTACCTAGATATCTAGATTTCTGGCAAGGCCAAGTAAGTTTTCCTCCATTACTCTAAGAAATAGATTTTCCAGCCCTTGTGTATTTTCTTCTTCTCTCTCCAGGATGCCTATAATTTTTATGTTTGGTTTCTTTACATAATTCCACATTTCATGTATGTTTTGTTCATGTATGTTCTTGTTCCTGTGTTCTCTTACTTCATCTGGTTTCTTTAGTATACAAGCATTATCTTCAAGCTCCGAGATTCTTTCCTCTGCATGTTCTACCCTATTGTTAAGGCTTTCCACTTTTTTATAGTTCCCTGAATGAGTCTTTCATTTCTAGTATTTCTGTTTGGTTCTTTCATAACACTTGATTTCATTAGATAATTTTTCATTCTTTCCTATATTGTTCTTCCGGCTTCTTTGTGGTGGGTTTCTATTTTCTCTTCAATTCCATTGAGTTTTCTTACAATCCATATTCATAATGTTTCCTCTGTCATTTTAGTCATTTCATTTAAGTTGGTATCTGTTGTTGAGGATCTAATGATTTTTTGGGGGGGTGACTTTTCTCCATGATCTTTCATATTTTCTGTACTCTTTTGCTGATTCTTTCTCATCAGGCTACTTGGTCAAGAACTAGGGGTGCTCAGACTGGTTTATGGCCCTATTTCCAAGTTCCCAAGTGTCATTTCTTGACAGTGCTGGGGAGAGGTGTTCTGGTCCTGTATTGCCTTAGGGGTATTTTAACAAGTTGGTTTACCTCTGACCTGTTGTCTTTACCTCTTGCCAATGAAGACTAGTGAGTTTGTCCCCCACCTTAAGCTCCCAGCTGGTGGATCGCATTTGTGTGTATGACTCTTTTGCCCCCTAATAGCTTGAGGTGGAAAGTACTGTGTTAACCTAAGGGATTACCCTCTTTGTTATTGATTTTATTTTGTATGGAAGAGCCAGTTATTGAGGTAATCTCATGTCTCTGTGTTGGGGTCTGGTCCCCCAAATGGGATATATGAATTCCAATATTTGGGAGTAGCCTTGTTACTCCCAAGAGTTACTTGGACCTTGTTCCCTCTTAAAGTGAGGGTAAGGGCAAGATAGATTGCAACTGGTGTGCACAAGCCTGGGTGTGTGTGCTTCTATGGTTGCTTGATCTGCTGCTATGGGGAGCTGCTAATATGATATTCAGGGCTCTTTCACCGCACTTGGAAGTCTGCTCCTGATGGGAGGGGTCAATTGATGCTATTGCTGACATCTCTGGCCAGGTTTTTCCTTCCTTCTCCACAAACCCCAATGCCGGCAGCTGCCCAGACCTGGAGAGCAAGCTTTAGAGTTACGTCCTTATTACATGACCTAAGCTGGTGAAACAGCCGAATCAACAGGCCACTGACTATTTTTCAGCTCTAATGTCTCACTGATTCATGCCAGCCACACAGAGAAAGTGGCTTTTCTCGCTTCTCCCCACCTCCAAGGGTGGAGACCACCGTGCCCCATAAGAAAGTCCCCGGGCTGAGGGAGGGGTATTTCCCAAAACTGCCATATATCGCAATGTCTCCAGACTGGGGACCCCCAAAGGGCAGCCACCTGCCCCTGGAAAGCTAGCATTAGGGGTGACCACTTAAGAGTTGGCAGATGTCAGTCTGGCGGGCTGAATCAACAAGCAACCAGCTTTCACCTCTGCATCACAGTCCTGCACTCTCAAATCCGCTTGGCAGAAGGTCCTGCTCTTTTTGTCCCACCCTGAGCTGGCCAAATCGTCAGTGGTTTCCAGGGGCAGAGCCCCCTTTTCAGTGTTCACCTCTTGTGCTCTGGACCCACTGACCACCAGAAGTGAGATGCCTGTCTCTAAATTCCCTCATGCTGGCCGCAGTTGCAGGAAGTAACCACTCAGACCAGTCCCTCCCCAGCAATGCAGTCCCAGCACAGAGCACCAGAGAGTTCAAAACATTTCCCGCTATTGTCTCCTCTCCACAGAGCTGTTGTCCCATGCCATGACTTAGCACCAACTTCAGGTGCATCCATGTCTGAGTGTATACAGAGGTCTGTGGGGGAGCCAGGCGTCCTCCTGTGGGTCAGATCACACTGTGCTGGCTAGCCAGGTGGGCCCAGCCCTCCTGCACTTTATTCCCTATTTTATATCTTGCAGTCTCCAATCTTTGCGAATGTATCTCCTTTTCACCTTTTTTTTTTTCCTTGAACTGCATGTCTCACAGTGTTTCTCTGCAGATTCACAACACAACGCTGTTCTTGGTGGGGAGTGATCCACTCATGTGTAGCTGTCCAAGTTCTCCACCGCCTTCTCTAGGAGCAGTGAGCCAGAAGGCCACCACTAATCCGCCATCTTTTCCTCCTCTGTATTCTATTTTTAATATTGCCTTAGTTACTTGGCCAAAATTTGTTTTAGCTCTTGGTATTCTTCTCAAATGAGGTGAAATACCCTGAAGAGCCAGACTCTGGCCAAAATGTACTTTTAGGCAGTCAGAGCTGATATAATTTTTCATGTCAGGACTGATAAAATACAACTTGATTACAATATTATGAATTTCACACATCTCAGGAGACAGAGCATGGAATGCAAGAAGAGGCACCAGTTTAACACTGTCTCCTCCATATGCTCACACATTTTTGATCATAATCAGAAACACTGGATGCTAGAATAGATTTAGAAAATAATTTATTTAGAAAAGTAGATAGTTTTCATCTTATACAAAAACAACCTACTCAAAGTGGAGATAAGCAAAGAATAGCTATGTAGTAAAAGTTTATTAAATGCTGGTGGTTTAAATGAAATATTTAAATGTCATTTGTTTCTTGAATATGCACAAATATCATTTGTCCTAGATGTTTTCTGGGGGATAATTTTTAACAAGAGATTATAATAAATTAATTTGACCAGAAATCATTCTCTGTGTTGAAAGGTATTATTTGCTAGTGAGATAACCATAGAAAAATAATAGACGGCTTATATCAGTTTACTCAGACATTTTCAAAAAGAAATGAGGGTAGGTTTTTATTTTCAGCATATTAATGAGGTACAAATGTTTACATTATGTATAGTGCCTTTGCCGTGCCCCCCCACCCTGAGTCAGAGCTTCAAGCATGTCCATTTCCCAGACAATGCACATCACACTCATTATATTAGAAACCATCTATAATACAATCAATACAAGCATGTTTAAAAAAAAATCTTCAGTAGTTAAATTAGGCTGTTTGTTATTATTATGAAAGTAAAACAAGTCTGTAGAAAAACTAGAAAGCTCAAAAAATAAAAGGTAAAACAAATAAAGATATCACCCAGAGATTAAAAAAAAAAAAAAGAAGAAGAAGAAAGAAAGAAAGAAGGGTAGGAATGGAGCACCTATTCCCCTGGTACCTAGGTCCCTCAAAATCATTAGCCCAGTGAATTATTTACCACTGTCTTATGAGTCAAGAATGAGAAAGCCAACATTTGGACCAGAGAGACCAACTGACTCCTCTCAAATCATAACATTCTATTCAATCCTCATATCCATGATCTTGTCTTTTCTTCTGCATTTCTCGGCTTCAACAATTGCTTTCAATTTTGCCTGTTTCCAACATAATTTTCAAGAAAGTACATGCCTCCGTGGTTAGTTATTTTAGAATTATATATGTTTAGAAATTATTTTAAGTAAACTTTCCTAGATTACCTATTCTAGAAAATATGAATGTTGCTTTATGTATTTCCTCTTCTGAAACTCAAAAGCTTCTAGAAGTTAAGACATATATATATAGCCTTGTTCTAATAGTAAGCTTGACTTCAGGAAGGGATGAGCAGCTAATATTGTTCTTAAAGGAGACAACTACAACCTGATCTTCTTTATTTGCCAGGTGGAGTCCTTTTCAGTAAAGGACCACCAACCTTCCCCAGATATTCATATTTAAGAACAAGAGAATAAATTGAGGACCAAATGTAAAATCTGTTTCAAAAATCTAAAACAAAGAAACTAACAATGAGGAATATATTTCAGAAACTGTTTCTCAACCCAAATTATGCCAGTTGTAATGTTAAACTAATATTTCCTAGGGGCCATATGAATGATATTCAGCCTTAACTTTTAGCAGAATAAGGTCTTGCAAGAATTGGGAAATCTTGCAAGGAAAATGTTTTGAGGAATCAAATAATCTGAAGAGCTTAAGAACATCCTGGGACAAATTTTTTGTTGTTGTTGCTGCTGTTGCTGTTTGGGGAAATTATGACAATTAGTTTCCCCATGTTCTCAGCTCTGGACAGACCTTATATGCTCAGGAGAGCTCTCAACTTACCCTTATGGAGTAAGTCTGGGCCTAGATAAAGTTTCCACAGAGAAAAGCTCTGAGTCAGCCTAGATTCCAGCAAGTCAAAAGAATTTTAGGAAACTTTCCCCAGTCATGATTTTCATAGGGTTTCAAAGATGTTTTGAGAGAGACTGAAAGTTCCAACTAAACTCATTTGACCAGGATATCTTTGCCAACTAACATCACATTATCTGAGGTCCAGCGTTAACTCCAAGCATTCTCCTAAGAGCACAGCCTCCTGCAGTTCTGAAAGAGTGGGTGACAATTCATCACAAGGTGACACCTGGAGTCATCAGAATATACTTTTCTTACTCTTCTGCCAGAGTATATGGGGTTTGACTTCTGTGGGTTAATGAGAAAATATTTAAGATTTTTAAAATACCATCTGTGAAGATTTAATTTTAATGTGGTATTATTACCAATCATACAACGGTTCCATACCAGACTGTGCAAAATGCAGCTAAGTAGCACAGCGGCAGAGAAAGAAAAAACTGTTCTTGCCTCCTTTTGGGGTCAATTCAGGAAAGCCAATCCCACGTGGAGTAGAAGCAGTGATGCTTCTGGGGAAGAAACTACAAAGGCAAGAGGAATATTACAAACAGAGCTACAGAATGAAGACAATAAGCATGGTGATCACACTCGTCTTCAACAAGTGCTCCATCTGTCCTTGTTATAAATACAATACGACTGCAACAATTTATGCTACCCTATTATTTGATTTTATTTTACCCTGGACCAATTTCACAATCTATTCTCTCTACCTGGATTAATAATTACTACTGGAAAAAATAACATCTATGTGCAGATTTGTGGGATATAAAACCATGGTCTCCAGATTCCCTTGGGTATTCAGCATGGTTTAAAAAGCCTTTTATAGCCCTTTTGTTATTCTGTTACCTTCTATCACCTTCATAACCTTTATGAATCTTTTGCACATCCCCCTCATCTTTGTTCTTTTCAAGACTGCCTTGCTTTCTACTGCATCAAGAGAAATGAGGCCATTGAGAACTAAGATTTTTTTTGTTTTTTTACTGAACTCATCAGTTATAATTGTCCAGCTTCTGCACTGACCCTTTCCATAGGCTTTCCCATGTTCAGAGGAAACAGAAAGCTGCCTGTTAATGGTTTACTGGTGTGTGTGTGCATCTTGGATTTCATCTCTTGTCTCTTCCTGAATTTGGATCCATCTTTGTCCTATACTCTCAAACTGTCTTACCTTTTAGTATTTTTCCTTCAACCTAAAATTATGGCTAATTATTTCCTCTTTTATAAAACAACCAAAAAAATAAAATAAAATAAAAACAAAACCTTTCTCAGCCCTAACACTCCTGGACCTGTTTCTCATCACATCCCTTCCCTCCCACCCCAAGCTTCTCGAAAGAATAGCCTGTGCCTTATGTTTCTCCTTTCTCCTCATTCAAAAACGGATGTCCTCATCCTAAGTACTGCTCCCACTACTCCTTGAACCTACTCTTCCGAATGCTGGCGATGACATCTGTGTTGCAGATACAAGTACAGTCCTCTACATTTGCATTGTGCTGATTAGGATGCTTTCGGCCAGTTATTTATATTTTCTTTGAAAAACTATCGCTGTCTTCCCTAACACTACTATTCCCTGAATATCCTCCTGTCACTATTTCTTCTTTGTTGCCTTAATGGCCTCTCACTTTTAAACTTAGAAAATAAGCAAAGATTTGGACAAATGACCATTTACTACTTCACTAATTTAAGGTTCTTAATGGAATCTTCAATATTCTTTGGTTTCAAGTTGTCCAAAGTAGCAGCTGAATAGATTGTTTATTATTAGAAAATAGTGTTTTATGACTCATACTCGGAAAGCACTGACATTAGGGCTTAGCCAAGATGCTTAGCCAGACTCTTTTACTGGGCTTCAGCTTTTGAAGTCAGAACATCCAAATACCTGCTTGCAAAATCTTCTCTCATCCTGAATACTGCTTTTGTTATCCTGAGTTTAATATCATACCAAATCAGTTTCAGAACTTGAGTAACTTGAATAAGATTTAGTGTTTGGATTTACATTTAACTTTTAATCAAAAAGTTTTCATCAGTACATTTAGCATTTATTTAGCATCAAATATAAGGAAGACTCTAGACTTTAAGTACTATGTTTCTTAAACAGTGAATTAGTAAAGCAGAAAGTGCATTCATGGAAAATAAAAGAAGTTATGAAACAATTTTAAGTCTGTTTCTAAAAATAGTCAGAGAGTATCTTCTACAAATACTGCACAGACCATCATTTAAGGACAGTATGTCAAGTCTTGGGATTGTAAAGGAGGTAAAGTGTCACCTGAATCAGTTTCTCTGAGAGGAAGAAAAGCTTAATAATGTGTGGCAACATGACCATTAGCAGTAACCGATTATGGCAGAGGTGGTTCTGGCTGTTCCATGGACCTAAACTGACAGTCAGCGTCCCTTCAGAATGACAAATGTGTAGTAGGCCACTATAGAAATAATCACATGAAAGTGCTGAGGAACTACAACGTGAAGATTTTCAAATTTGACCATGAATGCTTTTAGTCATCACATTAATAAAATTAAAGTGTTTGTCAACTTTCAGATATATTTTTGTAATCCTAGAAGTGTGTCCTGTGATGATGGTACTCAGCTTTGGCCTAAGCTTAGCTGAAGGTTGATTTTAACATTCAGCCATTGGAAATACGGTACCTCTATTATGTATTGTTAATTGTGCTTCCAACAGTTATTTTCTATTCCAAATAATCCTAGGTCAGTTTAATTACCTGTCTTTGAATAACTGTGCAATAAAAATTGAGCCTGATGTTAAGAGTTAGGACCTAGGCTTACACTGGTAATTATAATCATCCTTATGACAGTGAAATGCTATTGTTTGGATTCACTATTTTGGTCAATCTTTTCATTTTATCAAAACAGTGTTATAGAAAACAAAACATTTTGCAAGATGACGGTTTAAAACTGTTTTGCATCTGTACATCCTCACTTGGTAACTTCATGTTCAGAGAAGATTTTCATTTGTTAAATTGCTTTCCTTTTGTCTTTCTAATCTTAAGTACCAGGTAGTGAAGGGGACTTTACCAGCAGAAACACTATTTAGAAAATCTGCAGTAGGAATGCTGTTTATAATCCATGGAACTTACATTTTAGAAAGAAAGATTAATATGTAATTAGCATCTAAATATATGCACACTGAATTCCAAAAATATACTTTAGCATATATTTGGAATCTGCTAAAATATATTTAAAGCATCTATTAGGCAGAACAATTGTGAACTTGAAAATTTTTAATTTCCGATGAATACACACACTACTTCTCAGATAATGTACTGAATATTTATTCTCTGCATGTTCTTAAAATAGAAATTAGCTTCTTAGTTAAGTATAGAATTACAGCAAGTGATTTTTTAAACTTATTTTTTGTTTTAAATATGCATTCAATGACACGCATACCATTTAAAAAGTGCCTTCAAATAAACAACTGACTTCTAGGGAATAATTTGGAGAAATTAGTTCTTTAAATAGAGGTGTTCACCTTATTTTAAGATGTCCACCTTATTTTTCTTGAATATTGGAAAGTAAATAAAAAAGTAAGAAACCCTCAAAAAACAATCAAAATCACTAATAAAACATCTAAGTTAGTACATAAAGTAGATTCCAAAAAATTCTATGAAATAAAGAGTTCTGGCATGTTCCACACACCAACAGCCCCTGTTTTTCAGTGTATGTGTCACTCTTCCAAATCTGTGAAATGCACCCACTGACTCTGACTTCACACTACACTGTTAATGGCTATTAACAGTGGCTTTTATCCTTTCCATAGTATTGCTTTAACACAGCACAATATCTAACCTACAAAAAGTAGCAAGATGTGGAGAAATATCTAACTGAATAAGTAAATGAATATTAATGATCAGCAAAAGCTAACCCATAACTTTAAGTTATAAGAAGGTAATTTCAGTCCAACAGAATAGCAGAAATACCAGAGTCCTGAAAACATAGCATGTAGGCAATTGTTTGTTTTTTCCTATTCAGTAACTTTTAAAGTCACTTTTTTTTATTTCACAATATAATGGGGGTAAAAACATTTTAGTTACATAATTTGCTTTGTACAGTTTGAGTAAAAGTTATAAGTGTGCCCATCACCCAGAAAGTGGTGAACTAGTGCCTTCTGTAACAACCTGGATGGAACTGGAGACCACTCTTCTAAGTGAAGTATTGCAAAAATGGAAAAGCAAATACCACGTACACTCAATACTAAATGGGAACTAAAGTCACTTTTAAATTACATGAAGTAATACTGAAGACCTTTGATAGGAAATAAGTTTAAGATTTTTAGAAAAATCAACAATTACAGCTAAATATACAGTTTACATATTTCAGCTGAATTTAACAAACTTGGCCATCATTTAAATTTTATCCTACATACCTCCAAAAATTTTGAAAATCAAAAGAATTTTTCTGTAATATTTCTTCCCAGAATGAATTGCATCTTCTCTAGTAGCTCTAATGCTGAAAGAGGCATCGGGGAGGGAAGAAAAAGAAAGGAAAACTCCAGGATGCTTTCAAACATGTGATTTTATTTTTCTTTGTCATCTTTTTTTTTTTTTTTAAATTAGCCCAGGCCCAATCAGATATCAAGTAAATGTGTGGTTTGCCCTTCAAAAATTGAAGTTGATGATCAAGATTAGTTCATTAGAAACTGTTGCTGCTCACATATAACATACTCAAAAATGTGTTTTTAGGTTAAATAAACACCCCAGTGAGTCAAAATCTCATCAGTATAATCCATAGACTCACTAAGAAATAGTGGCAGAAGCATGCTTAGAAGAGAAGCCATCCAAGCAAAACCCTGTATGGTGAAAAGAATCACCCTGTTACATGAAATCCCATTATGTCTGAGATATAAGCAGGAAGACAGTTGTCAACATTGTTATAATTACTCTTAAAAAGCATGAGATACTAGTAGTCATCACTACATTATATTCTTTAAAAATAAGTACAAATTTCATTTCATTCTCTAGCACTACACTGTCGAAATAAAAAGACCTAGTTATCGCACGTCATATTTTTTCCCTTGAAACTTAGCCATAGTTCTACACTAAGGTGGGTTCTAGTCTATTCTGAATATTACAATAAGACTTGTTCAACACAAGTGACTACATTTTTAATGCTTACCACCAGTATTTAATCCTTACCACTTGCAATTTCTCTCTAGTTATTTTCATTGTCTGAGACTCATTCTTTATTGGTTTACTCAATATTCCCTGAGTTCTTGCTTGTATATAATAATTTGTGTCTTTTATATTAGAAGGCCATTTTTGTTGGATATAAAATAATTGGACCATAAGTTCTTTCACTGATTATTTTAATTATGTCAATTTTTTTCCTTCTGGAATAAGGCATAGTTGCCAAAATTGATAACATAGTTTTCTTGTCCTAATGTCACTTACTGCTTCTCCAGGTGCCCAATTTTTTTTTTCTTTACAGTCTAGGAGTTCCTTAGAACATATCTTGGTTTTTGTTGATTCTGATAAATATGGTAAATATTTTCTCGATGAAACCCATAAAAATGATATACATATATGTACATATATTTACACATTTAAATGCATAATAATGATTAGAAGACTAAACATGAAATTGATGTAAGTTTATTTCTGGGATGGAAAATAGAATGAGGTGTTATTGCATAAATGGGACCTTAGCTTTACCTGTAATGTTTCAATGTTATTCAATGAGAATGTTTTCATGTGTGCACATATCACCTATCTTTTTTAATTAAAGAAAGGTTAAAATAGAAATAATAACATCACTGATTGTAGGGTTTTTTTCTTTCTAAAGGGGTGACACATTTATCTTTAGAATAGTTAACATTTTAAAAGAACAGGACTTGTAATACATCTGAACTTGTGGAAAAGTAAGAAAAAGAGACCTAATTTTTCCCCTAGATCATAAAATGTCACCTGTTTTGGAGAATAGCCTAGGGACAGAATAGGGTGGCCAAGAAAGAGGTGGGAAGAAGAGCTTAAGAAAATGTAAGTTTGAGTCAATTTCATTTTAATTACAATGGATAAGATGATCCCAACTGACTTTTGTATAGTACCCATATTTTTTCCACAACAAAATCCTTTCTAAAATAGTTTTAACCATGTGTAATTAATAACTACTCAAGCTTTGTGAACAGTGCTTGGATGAAAGGGGATGAATGCCAAACAATAAAATACCATTAATAGGACACAAATTACACAAAGAATACTGTCCCTTAACATCAGTCATTCTTCTGTACACAATCTATTTTATTTTTGAATAACAAAATATATATATGAACATATTTCAACTCTATAAAACAAACAAAAAAAAAACCTTTCTAATACCCAAAACTGTTTAAAATGCATGAGTATCCTTATGAAGAAAGATTTTTTCTATAGCTAGAGGTGTTCAAAAAAGTCTGTATAACCACTTTACAAAGAAATTACAGGGAACTCCAGATATAGGTGGTTAGTTTAGTCATTCATTCTTTAACTCAACAAACACTCAAATGGAGTCCCAATGAAGTGCCAAGGTTGTGTTAGGATGAGGTCTCCCCAAAAGAGCAATGAGCTTACACATTTGTGATTATTATCTTCATATACCTTATACTCTCGTAGGGGAGACAGAGAACAATCAAGTAACCACACAAACATATGTAAAATTACATCAGTGTTGATAGCTATATAAATAAGTCAGTTGGCCTAATGATCATCAGTATCTTTCCCAAACATGACTTGTATTCATTTTTTTCACAGTCCCTTGTCTAGGTATCAAGTCCTAGCATCATATTTTAAGTTTCTTATTCAAGAATAATTATAAAAAAGTGAAAACACATTGAGTTTTATAATCTTACTCTTATATAAGAAAAAACCTGAATTATTTCCTCTATAAAGTAAATCATGATAGTAGCACAATGTGACATGATTACATATAATCTGAAGCATATCATCAGGGGTATTGTGTTTTGAAAGACAGGCTATGCTCTTAACGAGAAGAATTTCCAGCAAAAGAACAATTGTTCCTTTCTTTAAAACTTCTGCAGAACTAGTTGTTTAACTTGCAGTGTAAAGGAGAGCTGGTAAAAAAAAAAAATTAAAATAGATATTTCCCCCCCTAATCTCATTAGGAAGGCATAGATTAATCACACTTAAGCACAGTAAAAATGGTTCTGTCTTGCACCCACATTCGACCAGGGAGTGACAACTCATTTGGCCACAGTCCACGATTCTCTCAGCCATCACGTTTTGCCTTTCCCACAACAAACTTGGTCTGAGGAGCAGTGAGTGAAGCTTTGAGAAAAGTCATCATGGTCCACGCAACAGTTGCTCATGGCAGCCCAGAATGGCTGTCCCTCCCACCAGCTGGTCCTGAATCACTGGAAGTGACACACACTGGTTCTGGGACAAAACTGAGGATTACTATGATGGAGTAACACATGAGCATGTGATGTTATACTTTTCTTACAGTCACAAACCCTCTAAAAACTGCCTGATATGCATCCATTTGAAGTTCAAAGTGTTGTCAAGAGAATAAAAATAAGCAGTCGTAAATGTGAACAACACAAACTCCTCCAGTGAATAAGCAAAGTGTTTAGTTTTAACATTTTGGAAGTCATCTGCATTAATAACAAACCTATGGTTTTCTAACATGAAAAACAGGTAGTCTTGGATTAGCATTACTCCAGAGCAGAAGGTTCACTGTCAATAAAGGTACACAGTATTTTTGTCAAAATATGCCATCTAGATAGTAAAACCTCATTAATTTGACATTCAGTTAGCAAAAACACATTCAGCTTCCAATATTGTGGGTGGTAAGCTACACGCTCCAGGACATCTTCTAAGCCAACTTCGAGTTGGGCTCTCACAAAGAGGACAGTTTGCCAAGAAAAGGAAGTCATGGGAAGAATGAAAAGGTTACTCTGTTTGTCATCCAGGCCTGGCCTTCTTCTCTTATGAATAGGTAATTTAGGGTCATTCACAGATTACTGAAACACGTCCAACAATAAATTCTATTTCCTAAGAAATCTTGGATCTAGGATCAAATATTTATTTCAAAGACAAAGAAGCCAGAATGGAAAATATCTTTCATTTAAAGAAAGGTAGCTAAAGAGTGAATTTTCATAAAGCAACACTATTTCCATTCAGTCTACATTTTTACTTTGCACAAAAGGAAAAGCATGCCTGAATGATCTGAGGTGAAATCTTTGGATGGGAAAGGAATGGATATTGAGATGTCTATCCATTAGCATTATTTTGCCTGCAGCTACATAATCAACCTCTCTCTTCTTTGTAGACATTATTTCATTTTTCTAACACTAGTCTTTCTAATAGTAAGAGACTTTATTCCCTTACTATTACTCTGTGCTCTTGTTCTTTGTCACTTGTCTGCCTGGATCAAAACAATGTCCCCCTGTGCCTGGATTTAAAGCTCCTCAAATCCAACTTTTCATTATTTTCATTAAAGGCAAACGCCATGAATGCAAAGAGCTCTGGCTTGTTCCTGGTACCCAGAACTAAGTAGATGGGTGACAGTAGATACAAGCACATAGTAGATACTCAGTAAATCTTTGTTGACTGAATAAACCTCTGTCAATGTTCCACCTAAGAGCCTCATCACATTTGTCTTAGAGTACTCTAAAACCTAGTAGACTGGTCTCCCTTCTCCTAATCTTTCTGCTTCTCACAAAGTAGTTGTCCACGTTTATCTTCTAAATCATTGTTCTGATCGAGATGTATTTCTTCTTAAAAGGTTTCAATGGCTCTTTACAGCTGACCTCAAATTCTTTTATGACACGTGTTAGGGGGTAACAAAAATCATAAGCTCTGGGGCTGGCAGAATGAAGGTAAATTGGATGGAATCGTAACAGTGTATTTCTTCTTCCATTAGTGTAGTTTTATGGATGGAAAGTAACTAGTATATATGGTCTTTACTAGATAATATAGGCAAAAATTTTTACGCTACAACTTTAGTTTATGTAATGCTATGGACTGAACATTCATATGTTCAGTCTCCCTAAAATTTATATGTTGAAGCCCTAACCTCAAATGTGACTGTAAATGTGGACAGGGCCTTTAAGAAGGTAATTAAGGACAAATGATATCATAAGGCTAGAGCCCTAATCTGATAGAGCTGGTGTCCTTATAAGCAGAGAACACCAGAGCTCACTCTCTCTCTCTCCATGGGCACAGAGAAAAGGCCGGGGGAGGACATAGCAAGAAGGTGCCATCTGCAAACCAAGGAGAGAAGCCTCACCAGAAACCAAACTTTATAGCACCTAGATCTTGAACTTGAGCCTCCAGAACTGTAAAAAAATGAATTTCTATTGTTAAAGTGAGAAAGGTAGAGAGAGAGTAGGAAAGCAACTAGTTTACAGAGGCAGCTGTTGCAATTTCACTTGAGCTACTCACAAACAGATATGTCAGGAAGAGGGATGGGATTCTGTGCTTTGTTCCTGCAGGGATCACATGGGGAATGAGGCCTTCTTCACGCTGCTACAAGTGGAGAAGTAATCTCCCTCTGTGCACGTCTTCTGGCCAGGGTCTATGAGACTCTACCACATACTCTGATCCCACCCATTACTCCTCTGACTTCCTCTCCTACCACTCTCCCTCTGTACCCCAGTCAAACCACACTGGTCTCTGTTCTGTTCCTTGAATACAAAAGCAAGACACTGCATTTGCAGGCCTTCCCTGGCTACCCTATTTAACCTTGCAGCTCTTCTAGGCCAACAAATTCTATGCCCCCTGTCCCATGTAATTTTTCTGTAGTGTATACCACCATCTAACATACTATATTTTTCACTTCTTTTCTTGCATATTACCATGAAAGGTGCATGCGAACAGAGATTTTTATCTGTTGTATTTGCTGCTACATCTCCCACTTCTAGAACAATGCCCGAACATGAATGAATAAGTGAAATAATGCATAAGTGAATGGATGAGGAATAACTTTCCAATATTGTCTCCACTTATATGTCCCCAAACATGGTTCTTACATTAGCAAAGTTCTGTTCTTTTGAGTCTACCCAAAGGTTATAAATGTGTCACGTATTTTTCCAATCCAGCACTTTTTGTCAACCCTTCACTTGGTAACCCTTTCTTATTTTATTTCTCTCAAAATCCTGTCAGGTGACATTTTGACCTAGGACAGGAATCAGCGACAAGAGAACTCTGCCATCGAAGTCTAAAGGAAGTGAGTTAACCACCTCACCATCCCGCTCCTTACTCGGTACCACTTCCTTCTCAGCTCTTGCCACCAACGGGTTTGACTGGAAGCACATCTGGCCTCTAGCTTGCTGCACCCCACCTCCCTTAGGCCCCATGAATTTGTGATGTACCCAGCAATCCTCTGGTTTCACTCTTCTTACTTTGGCAGCTCAGCAAATCACTTGCATTCTCAGCTTAAACTTGCTTTCCTTTCCTACCATTTGCTAAATCCCTTGGTTCCAGCGAGGCAGCCTTGCGGGATTGCTCACATCCTGCTAGCATTCCCCATGGAGAAAGTGGGATGTCCTGAGCAGAACAGTGGTTATCCTTTCAGAACACGATTAGATGCCATCGCTTCCACAGAACTATGACAACAGTGGAAGACAGCAGTTGATACATGACTTGGCATGCTTCCTGGCCACAGGATTACTTCTTTAATTGTCATCCCCTAAAAATAGTGGATTTCCTCTATCGTTTGCTGCTATTGCATTCATTTCAAGGGCTTGGGCTAAATCTTCCCAGTAGAAAGATTAAACGAAATAAATGCTGCTCTCTAAAAAACACTGCTAACAATTGGTTTTTAAAAGGTTTAATGAAAAATAAGCTCATCTGTAATTTTGATCATACTAAACCACTGATTCTAATACATTATTGGTTTATTTCATATCAGAAAGTTTTAGTGAAGTCCCAAAAAATTTATATTTTTCATTGAATATTAGAGTCTTTCATTTTTTTTTTGATAGGCAATATGGTAATGCAGAAAGAGAAATAGATGGGAAAAGAAGATGGGCATTTGAGTACAAGTTCTATGCGATCTGCAGCCAATCCCTCTCTCATAAGACTAATATTTCAACCCTTTACTCAAAAAGCATATGTACATGCTCATTCATGAGAAGTTGCCCCATACTCATAAATCACTGCATACATACATGGCTTTATTAACAGTGCATGAGATATTATTATATCAATGAGTAAACATGTGACATTTTTAGCACATGAGACACTGATGTATAAGTGAGGACCTCCTGTCATCACATTTGCTGAGTGGACACACCATTAGCATCAGCACCGTCATCATCATAATAACTATCGTCATCACCAGATCATCAATGATAGCAGGAACTCTATTAGATGCTTTATATATTAATAGACTATCTAAATAGTCCTAAAAATAACCATAATAATTAGCTGTTATTATTTGTCTCATTAATCCTAAAAATTACCATATAATAGGTGTTACTATTTACTGTTTGCATTTAAGAAGGAAAAACTCAGTTGATTACCCGGATTATTATTAGGTATTGAACTTTCATTTGTTTAATGGAAGGAAGTAAGAAAGGGAGGAAGAGAGAAGGAAGGGAAATAGAAAGAAAAAAGAGGCCGGGCAAGGTGGCTCACGCCTGTAATCCTAGCACTCTGGGAGGCCGAGGCAGGCAGATTGCTCGAGGTCGGGAGTTCGAAACCAGCCTGAGCAAGAGCAAGACCCCGTCTCAACTATAAATAGAAAGAAATTAATTGGCCAACTAATATATATAGAAAAATTAGCCGGGCATGGTGGTGCATGCCTATAGTCCCAGCTACTTGGGAGGCTGAGGCAGCAGGATTGCTTGAGCCCAGGAGTTTGAGGTTGCTGTGAGCTAGGCTGACACCATGGCACTCACTCTAGCCTGGGCAACAAAGCGAGACTCTGTCTCAAAAAAAAAAAAAAAAGAAAGAAAGAAAGGAAAAAGAGAGGGAAAGAAGGAAAGTAAGTGCACTGTGCAATACAGTAGCCACTAGCCATATATGACTACTTAAATTTAAACTATTTAAGATTTTTTAAAAAATTTAAAATTCAGTTCCCTGGAATAACATTATGTTAGTGAAAGAATAGAAGTACAGAAAGACAAACCTCAAACGTTCTCACTCATGTGATCTCATTGATCTCATGGAAACAGAGAGTAGAACGGTGGTTCCCAGAGGCTAGGAAGGGTAGTAGGGAGAGGGGGATAAAGTGAGAATGATTAATGGGTGCAAAAATATAATTAGAGTTAGAGAGATGGGTGCAAAAATATAATTAGAGTTAGAGAGAATGAACAACATTTGATAGCACAACAAAGTAACTATAATCAACAATTAGAGCATACTTTAAAATAACCTAAAAGAGTGGAATTGGAATGTTCCTAACATGAAGAAATGATAAATGCCTAGGGTGATGGATAGACCAATTACCCTGACATGACTAATTCACATTGTATGCTTGTATCAAAACATCACATGCACCCTATAAATATATATATAACTATTATGTTCCCATAATAATTAAAAAATTCCAAAATTCAGTTACTTATTTGCACTAACCTTATTTCAAATGCTCAACAGGTTACCATGCTCAACACTGCATTTCTATCACCACATATACTTAGTTGCACTAGGCAGCTCTGGATGAGACCACAGTGCTCTTAGTGAAGTGGCCTTATACCTGCCTTGGGTATCGAAAAACTTTTTGCAGAGGCCTGGGTACCATCTCTCATGTTATTCTCAAAAGGTCTATTTCTAAAATATTCCTAAGTTTCCTTTAATATTCCATTGTGTATTTGAATATATTTATTCTTGGTGCATACCACTAACCTTATTTACTAAGTTTAGAACCTACTAGGAAAAGGAGTGTTTACCATGTATGTGTACATGCGCGTGTGTTTACAATAAGTAGTTTCAAACATCAAGAATGGCTTTCAATTTGTATGTGTAATGGTTAAGGACACAGTGTAAGTCCTAACTGGAGATTACTAGCTAAGTGAACTTGGACACGTGATTTGAGCAGTTTCCTCATCTGCGAAATGAAAATAAGATAGTAAATACTCCCACCATGAGATTACCAGATTAAACAAGACAGTGTTTATATGGTATTAATGTGATATCCAACACATAAGAAGCATACAATTAAGTAAACTGTTGTTACAATAATAGTAACATAAATGCCATTATTATTTAACTTGGACTTTGTAAGGTAGAATAACATTTTCTACAACTTGAGACATACCTGAAGGATCCCTGCCTAAATTAGACAAATTGAGAAGATATAATCAGTAATGGTACTAATCAATAAACTCTTTTTCTTCCCTTGAACTGGCTTCAAATGTTCACTAAAACGAAGTAATTAATCCAAATCAATAATTAAGAAGAGGTTCTCAATGACAAGAGAGAGAGAAATAATTGGATTAATACAAATACTCTGGAGGAGGCACCAGCTGATAAGATTTTAAACATGATTCACACTACTTAAAAGATGACAAAAGTACCTGAGGAAGACAGAGACAAATGAGATTTACCCAGTAAAACAACTTGGAATTGAATATCTATATTAATATTCTTTTTAGTGCTAATGTTTAATCAAACCATCATATGCTAAAAAAGTTACTTCAGGACAAAAAGGCATAATTTTATGGTTTTTTATAAATGCAAAAGGAATGTACAGGCTTTTGTCTAAGAAAGAAAGAAAATATTGGTTGTGTGGACAAGGAGACTCAGTTTAATGATTGGTTCCTTTCTTAACATTTTCATTTGCAGTTACACCAAGTCTCTTGGAAACAGCAAACACATAGCCATTTTCCCAAGTGTAGGGAAGACAAGAGAGGAGAAAATGTTGAGGGGTGCTTCAAGAAAGACAGATGTCAGCACACCTCACTCCATAACATGGCATGGGAGAAGGAAAGGGCAGGGGACTGGGGTATCTTTACCTTTACCTTCAGATGGTGTAAAGGCAGGACCACTGACCACTGGACAGATGCACTGGGGTGCATTTCAGCAAGGCTGGCACAAATAAGTAGCAACCTAGGACAGAGTCATCTCCAGCCACACCCCCAAACACTTTAGTACCCCATAAACCCACTGGAATTCACTTGCGATCTCAGGGAAAGAAAGAATGGTGAATTGGCGGAGATCAGCTCTCCACTACACTGGCTGCATTACAGAATTTGGATTGTGCGACTCATAACCAACCATCTCCCTGGTGACCAAGGAAGCTTAATGTCACCTTGAGTGCAGAGATATTGGTCTTGAACATGTGGATCTGCAGACCAAGATCCTTATCTACAACATGTGTCAGCATGTAGGATTATGATATTGTTTGGCGATGTTCATTTGTAAGAGAGTGGTTCCTGAACTTGGCTCCATATCATTGTCACCTGGGGAGCTTAAAAAACCAATGATGTCTGGTTCCAACTCCAGTCATTCTGACTTAGTTGGTCAGTGATGCAGCCCGAGCATTACAAATTAAAGAGGCACCCAGATGACCATAATGGGCAGCCAAGACAGAGGCAGTATTCTAAGATAAATTTTTATCTTATATTTTGTTAAAGATATTCTAAAATCTTGGGGGGAAATGATACGCATCAACAACTTGAGATGCAGGAAGGTCTCTGGGTACCACTGGTGGCCTTCAGAACAGGTATTTATGTAGGATTCAAGAGCTGGGTGATGCAGATCCTCTCCGTGATCAACTGTGCCTCTCTATGCTGGGAATTTAGCTCTCTGGTTTTTTACCTGAAATGCAAATATCAAGTATTGCTAGGGGCAGAAAGAGGCAAGGCAAGGTTAGAATATCCTCAAGTAATTCCTTTTTTTTTTCATACCCAAAATGAGTGAAGAGAGAAGCCACATTTCTCCCTGGTGACCAAGGAAGCTTAATGTCACCTTGAGTGCAGAGATATTGGTCATAGAAATCTTTGCGAATAAATGTCAGGAGAAGCTTTTGAGCCAGAGTTCATTTGATGCCAATTCGATTTCACACAGTTGAGATAGGAATAAATGTTCTCTTTAAATGGTAAAAATATATGATTGGAAAAGTTTCTAAACATGCTGAATTTCAGAATGAAAGTAATATTCAGGAAGCTTAGGACCCCAAATCATTTTACATGAAATTGTTTCAACATATTAATTAAAATACTTCCTGTATTTTCATTCATGAGTAATATAAACTTAAAAATAGTACGACAATTAGCAATGATGTTCCTGACTAAAATCTATCTAACCCAGAAATTTTTCCTTGATTTTTAATTTAAAGACTTCCATGAGAAACATAAAATATAACATATTTAGCTTGTGGGCTATGGTAATACCCAATCACTATCAAAATTGGCTGGTGTTTTTTATCTTTTATTTTGCTTGTGCATATTTTGAATTAGAGATTTGGGATGGTCTTAAAATGTGGTTAATTGGTAGTTGCAATAGTGTGGATTTCCTTGAACAGAAATGGAACACAAATGTCTAGGAACACTGTCAAATCAAAATCCCAGTAAATCATGGGGACTAGTTGGACTAGATTTATTACTACATGGTTCTGCATGAAAGGAATTTTATTTGAATTTCCAAGATAGAGTTTATACAAAGACAATTTCATATCCATATCTCAAGGATTAGAATGCTTTTTAATCACCATTGTCTCATGGAAAGAAAGCAATGGTTGGGATAGAGGAGGATTCAAACAAAGAAAGCCTGCATTAAGAAATACCATTTTACAAATACTGATTAGAACAGAATTCAAAACATTGCTTTAAAACTATTTCAATAAATACAAGATACACCAAAATTAGTTCCATTTTCTATCCTCTCTCTCTAAACAAAAGGCACAATCAATAATTCTCAGACCAGAAGAACATACTGGATAAAAAGGAGAACAGATTGTTTTATTTTCTTCTACAACACAATATTTCAATCTTACAGTCAAAAAGACAGCATCTAGATGTGGGTGTATAATTGAGTTAATCAGGCCCTCCATGTTGTTATTCCCTTTAATACACACTTAAATGCAAAAGTAATAGGTAATGTTTTCTAGAAGAAAAGTAATTGAAAAAGGTAGAATGGTTAAATACCATTTTCAATTACTGATGATAAATGAATTGTGGTTTAAAAGCACATCCTGGAGAAGGTCAATCTGATGACTCATTTGAAGTGTTTCACCTGGATTCAGAGAGTTCCTAAAGATGCCTGTGTTCGAAGTTTGTTGTGCTGTGAATTATAACATTTCCATTAAGTGCTAACTCTCCCCTCTACCTCTTGGCAGAAATGTCTGCATATATAAATACTATTGGCAGTACTTGGGTTATCAAAGCCAGACAAATTACCATCAATAAAAGGAAAGAAAAAAATGTCAGATACCTTTGCTGCTTCTAGTAGCCCTCAGAGACATCCTGGTGTGTCTCAGCAGCTGTGACTGGTTTTCAGCTAATACAGCTCAACAAAAACTAGTGGAAATATCCATAGCTTATGGCATTATTCCTCTTACCACCAACACCCACTTAAAGAAACCCTACCATCTTGTTCTATAAAGTTTGTGTACTATCAAAAGCTGGGCTATCAAAAATACCCAGTGTTTCAATTAAGGATTATTGACATAGCTTGTGATCCCACACTGTACTCTAATGACTAGAGTCGGTTATATTTTACATCATTCATATGTAAATAATGAATTTATATCCAACTTTACTAACATAAATATTTAAGAGATGGACTTAACAATTGTTGAGTATTATAATTCTAAACCATAATCTCCAGAAACAAAGACAAAACCAAATGCAATTTAATCACTTTGTCTTTATGAAAGTGTTTTGTTTCTTAAGTTTGTTCATTCAAAATATGCTATATAAGAACACAGTGTGTCTGGAATATTTTCACCCTAGTGAGAACTATGTCATAAATTCATACAATACTTTTTATTTGATGGTGAACTTTATGTTAGTTGCACTTTGTATTTTTATACTTAGATGGAAGGAATATGGGAGCCCTCTGGTGGCCAATATCAAAGTGCTTATTAGTTCAACCCAAATTTCTGTAGCCTGGGGGCACCAGGAGCAAAGGTGGATGGAAATAATAGAAGTCATCCAAGTTTAGATAAGTGAGGGTGTACACACACCACATTCATGTGTCTTCCCGTTTTTAAGGCAATAAATTCAGTGGTCATTTCAGGTTCAAGGTTAAATTTTCATATACAAGAGATATCAAAGGAATTGAAATTCAGATATTATATTGGAATGATTTTTGACAACTAGAAGGATAAAAAATGAAAATCTCATAATATAAACATATAATTATTAATATATAATTAATTTTTAAATATTTATCATTACTTATAAATAGTTATTAATATCTCTCACTACACAAATGACATTAAAGAAAAAATCAGAGACTTTGGAAATAAATTACTCCTAAGTGATTCCCAACCAAATAATAATAATAATACTTAGATGTGGTTCACTAAATAGCTCCTTGGTGACCTGAAAGAGTTCATGCAGTTCTAAAAGTTATTGTTTTTTTTCCAAGGGAGATATTTATTCACTGTAGGATATTAAATTGTGATAATTTCAATGCTGAAACTAGGCAAATTTTTGATATTAATAGATGCTGACACTATTACCACTTTCAAATGTAAGTTTCCTTTTATTGTCCATCTAGCAATGGGTTCATACCTAATTATTAAGTTTGCATAAACCGATCAGCAAACTTCTTCATGCAATGCAAGATAGGGACGTGTGGGATGGAATGTTTAGAGTATAGGTTATTCTGCCCCTAATTTTAGAATGTGTCCTCATTTATATATCATCACATGAAAACACATAATATGTGCTAAACATCAGAAATGTTCTAAATCTCACAACACAAAGCAATAATTAATAATGCAGAAGGTATTAAATGAGTATAATTAAATATACATTGGATAAACTCACATTGGATATATGCACTTCATTTCTATTGCAGAAAAAATAAAAATCATCATACATTCTTCATTATTAAGTTGTGCTTTGAGATCATAGGCATTACATGTATGATATTTTCCAAGATCATTTAAGTCTAGAATATTATTGGTCCAAAATAATTACTGCAGATGTGAATTATACCTCCTTATTAAGAATTCACTACTTGTAGGTCAATTTCAGAATTTGATTTCACAGGGTCAATGGTTCTTCATTAATTTGAAGTATAATTATGAATGACCACATTAAAAGCTTTAGACTTACAAGTAAAAGGGAATTATAAAGGCAGAGGAATTCTAGCCATACTCCAAATGCTAATTTTGATTAATGAAAATAGTTTTGAGGAGTATATGATTTCTCTTTTAAAATTGTAACATACTTTTAAGGACATAAGAGTTTTTTGCTATTTTATCTTATCATCATCATCATCGACGTTATTTTGGTACCAGGTAATAATATTTTTAAATTTTAGTATGCACAAGAATCACTTGGGAGGTATATTGGATCCCTAAGCTCCATGCCCAGAAATTCTGATTTAGCAAGTCTTGCCATGTATGCCACAAGCAGCAGTATACCCACCCAGCTTCATCAGTGTCACCTTCATCGTGTATCTCACACTTGTTACATCTGGTAGGCATTTGTTATATACTTTGAAGGCAACTCTTTTTCATCTTTATACCCTCTGTATCCCTCTGCACACTCCCTGGAATGTCATAATTATTCACTAAATGCTTGTTAAATAAAAAGAATGCAAGATTTTGGTGAAGGAAGGCCTCCCAGACAAAACGAATTCACCAGCACAAACAAAAGTATTTCCTGCCACACAAATGGGCAGGACACCAAACCACTGCTATGTCCTGGTGCAGGAAACACCCAAGCAATCTTTATAATTTATTCTGCTATAATATATTCCGAATCCCAGCTTCGGAGAATGAGGCACAGATGCGGGACCTGGGTGAGGCTTTGGCATGCTGATCAACTTAAGGAAAGGTAACCATAGATGGGAAGCCATGGCTACAACATTCAGGGCAGAGAAGGGCTCCCTCCAGTTAAAGAACAACTTTCCCTGCAGTGCTCTGGCTCTCAAAACGAAAGGTCGTACGTCCCCCTGAAATGGTCCTCACACTCATCCACAACCTGTGAGTAATGGTTCCTCAGTCCTAGACCTTGGATGAAGTTTTCATATGTGATCTATACCCAAGGAGGATGAAAAGCCTCATGCTCGCTCATTCTCATGGAACATGAACCTCACAAGGGAGTAGACCTAAACCCCACATTTACAAATTTGAAACTTGTCATGGAGAAAATGAAAAGTATTGAGTGGAGGTAATCTTAAGGAGACAGAAATATCTTGAATGCTGAGTGGCCTGGGGAGGAGCCAGAGTGACCCAGAATGGGACTGAGTGGGAAGTGAGCTTAGCCAGCAAAGGCCAAGGGCACGGAACCAGCAGAAGAGAAGATCAGATCACCGAACACAGTGGCATGTGGAAGAGGGGTATCCATTTGAGATCAGAGGCAAAATGACTTAAATAAAAATAGAAAACCTGAGAAGAGTAGTAGAATTATAAAGAAACTCAAAATCCACAGGAATAAGTGCTACCATTAATCAGAAGGGGTATTATTTCAAGAAAACTCCCTTTGGCATTTTTATCAGTGTTCCTTAATAAAAATAGTCCACAAAGAAAGAAATACAAGTACTATACCAGTTCTTCAGGCATAAACATAATTTCAAATTAGAAATGACAACATTCAAATTAATCTGCAAACTGAGAAAGGAAGTGTCCAAGAGGAGGAATTCTCCCTCCTTTAGCTGATGTCATCAAGGAGACTGCTTGTTTTGGTTTTCTATTGCAGCATAACAAATTACCATGAACACAGATGCTTAAAATAACATCCATTTATTATCTCAGAGTTCTGTAGCCCAGAAGTCTGGGCACAGCTTAGCTGGGTTCTTTGCTCAGTAGGCTGACACCAAGCCATATGTCTGGCCACATTCTCATCTGGAGATTCAAACAACGAACGCTCCACCTCCCAGCAACCACGGGTTGTTTGTGAAATTCATTTCCTTATGGCCATAGGACTTATAGAAACTTACTTCTTCAAAGTCAGAAAAGGAGGGAGAGAGTTTCTGATGCTTTCTTTCAATCTCTACCTCAGGAAAGGGCTGGATTTCCTTTAACACATTGACTGCCACACTAGAAATAAAAAATTTTCCTTGGGGCCATGGTGTTTTATTATGAAAATAGAATAAAAACTTTGAAAACAAGACTAACCTTTCTAATTCAATAAAAACATTATTTTTTATTGTTTTCTATGCATGAGTTATGTGCAAGTAAATTGTCAATTTTAATTGTAACAATAACAATATCAACAAGTAAGATTTTCGCGAATCAACTGCAGGGTTTTGCCCAAGGAGCCACCCATCATGTAACATGTAAGCTATAACATGGCAGCGTGACTCGCCTGCATGCCACATGGCTCCCAAGGTAAAGAGGCATGTGAGTTACACATGCTTCACGAGACCCCAGCTCAAAACAAGTGTGAGTTAAATATGACTCACATGGCAGTTAATGTGTTGAAGGGCTCACCTGATTAGGTCAGCACTACCAAGTATAATGCCCCTTTTGATTAACTCAAAGACAACTGGCCAGGGACTTAACACACCTGCAAAATCCCTTTACCTTTGCATATAAGTTAGCAAAATCAGCAGAGGGACATCCCATCAACTTTTGTCATATTCTACTGGTTAAAGGTAAGTCCCAGGTTCCACTCAAGAGCATGACTCATAGGGGTTCCTTGGTAGAGGAGGTTACATTCAAAATCTTTCTTTAAGAGTTCTCATTTATACTGCCTAAATTAAAATCATCTCTCATTCTGCTCCTAGAGTTTTCTTTCTTATCAAAATGTAATAGAAAAGAATAATTATTCTAAGAAGAAGCCAACAAATAAATGAGGAATTATAAGAAATCAGCAGATTTCCTTTTCTTTGCCTTTTTTTTTTTTTTTTTTTTTT
>VSMD01013788.1:0-129364 GCA_008750895.1 Mirza zaza | reverse complement strand
TGGTTAAGTATATTCCTAGGTACTTTAATTTCTTTGTTGCTATTGTGAAGGGAATTGAGTCTTTGATTTGGTTCTCGATTTGATTGTTGTTGGCGTATATGAATGCCTCTGATTTCTGTGTATTGATTTTGTATCCTGAGACTTTACTAAATTCATTTATCAGTTCCAGGAGTTTCTTGGTTGAATCTTTAGGATTTTCTAAATATAATATCATATCATCAGCAAAGAGTGAAAGTTTGATCTCTTCTGCCCCTATTTGGATACCTTTAATTCCACTTTGCTGTCTGATTTCTGTAGCCAGAACTTCCAGCACTATGTTGAATAGAAGTGGAGATCGTGGGCAGCCTTGTCTGGTTCCAATTCTAAGTGGGAATGCTTTCAATTTTTCCCCATTCAGTATGATGTTGGCTATGGGTCTGTCATATATGGCTTGTATCAGTTTTAGGTATGTTCCTTCTATGCCTATTTTATTAAGTGTTCGTATTGGGACTATTGGGATTACTTTTTAATTCCATAAGTTTCACTTCTAACAATCTTTTCCCAAGAACTTTATACAGCTTCTGAAAAATTGAAGAAGTACTAGAGAAGTACTAAAACCAGGACTAAAATAGTTACATGATTTTTTATAATCACTGATCCTTTATGCAATCAGTCTCTTTCATTGTTGCATATTGACATCATCCAATAGAACATGTTTAATTCCTTTGTTTAAATAATATGCCTAATACAGATACCTTATGTAGCACATGTGGTGCACAAAAGGAATCAAGGATGCTCAAAATAAATCTGCTTTCTAATACTTCTGAGTCGTGTTAAATGGATTAAAGCAAGGATGACTATATAATTCATTGTCCAAACTAGGTTTATTATAGAGTGAAATTATAATAATAATTACCCCAGGAAAAATGCATAAACTAGGACTGTTCCAGGCAAATGGAGACAGTCCTGGGAAAAATGGAACTTTCTTCCAAAGAATTTATAATTTTCCCCCATTTCAAACCCTTAGTCATATCGTTTTGATGATGATACTACATTTCTGATGTGACAGCACTACACTTATTACAGCATATGCTTAGAATTTTCTCAAACTATGTTGATGATTCCGTGCTATATCATTTGGCCCCTGTGATAAAAACGAAGCATTAGTAGGTAGCTGGTGGGGATGGGGCTATAGACTGTGACAGTGCGCATGACAGCATCACACCCAGCAATCACACTCTCAACCTCATGTTAGTTGCAACCGACTCTCATCAACTGGGCTCACTGCTCATTCTAACAACATTTCATGACTTTATGTGGTATTTTATCATTAAATTTCTCTCAACATAGCTCCTTATTGTAACTTCAAACTTTACAGGGAGACACAGGGAGAAGTTGATTATGTACTGAGTGAGAGCCAAAAAGTCTACCAGCTTTGTTTTTCCTTTTGGGAAGCTTTGTTACCACAGAATAGATCTTTGAGCAAAGACTTCCACTGGGTCCTGAACACCAAATGTCAATGAGTCATTATGAGTAATACGAGGTGGTGTTTATGCTTTGGCCTCTTGGCTGTATCCTGTAGGCTGGCAGAAATCAGGCCAACTGACTAATTGCTATAATGCATTCCCTTTTCAAAATATCTGCACTGAATCTTTGTTGCTTTACACTTGAGTTTGCATTCCAGCATCCTTTTATGCCAAGCCTTGTGATTACTTTAGGTCCCTGAGCTACAGGCATAATTATTAATCTCTCCCAGGAAATCACTGGGGACTCTTGAGAGGAAGGAGAAAGAGAGAGAGAAGAATACTAGATGAAGGATTAACATATTTCTTTGGTGATGCAAGTGGAGGATGGAGAGGTGAAATAGAGGATGCTCATTTGCTAAGTATTTAGAAAGTCAAGGGCCTGATGTTTAAGCTCTAATGTTGACCAGAGATATGAACAAACATTAAAATGTCAAATAGATTATATTTAATCTCTATCCATGGCACAGATAAGCTTTGTTATTTAAATTCAAGTAATTCTTTTAGTTGAATTATAATCATGTTTGTCAATCAGTTAACTCACTGTGTCATATTTTTGAATGAAGATGTGATTTCCAGATGTCCTCAAAGATCACTTTTCCTGACAACAGTGAACAATTATACCACCCTTGAAACATGCATAAGGAGTACTGCTTGGCCTGGGAGAAGACAGCATTGACAAAAGGGAAGGATAGAGCTTGTATGACTGAGAAGAGCAAAGTGTAGTTAAGTTAGTAACAAATGACTATCAAAATGTACCAGAGATAAAGTAAAAAAAAAAAAAATACATCACATGCAAAATAAATAAATAAATGATGAGATCTTAGGTCAGTATGATTTCATGATTATTGCAGAAAAGTAAATAAAATCATTTGATTATTTACATTTCTGGCTTGCTTCAGTAGTGTGTCATCTATTACCAGTTCTGTTTATAGAAAATATTGTTTTTGTAAAAACACGCTTGTAATGAAAAATAAAATCCATGAAAAAGGATTTCATTGTGAAATAAACTTGTAAACTCATTGCCCTTGGAAGCATTCTCTACAATAGCTTCATGTTTCTCAGGGACAAAATTGTGCTGGGTATTTTTGCAAGCCATTTGATGTATTTGTCTTCCAAGGCATTGGGGAAAAAATCAGGGACCAATCATTTTCTTTTTTACTATGGTGTAGTTTATTACTACATTAAATGTTACCTAGTGTTTTTTTTTCCAGGTAAACAACTAAAAATAAGACTGTCTCCAAAACATTAACATATATGATTAGGCTAATACAGTAATGTGTGGGCTCTTTATTCTAAAGTAAGCTACTGCAATCCAAAATACAGTCTGTGTATGACAAATGGACAGGGCCATGTGGCCATATGACGGCTGTAGGGTGACAGGGTAGGGTTTTGCATTAGAATATACATTGCATTCATAAAGCCTTCTTTTCTGAAATGTAATTAGCTTTTTTATGAACTGGTAAATATAGTATATAGAACACCCAGGGGATTTCCATATAGCCACATTTATTCCCACACGTCTCTGGGAATCATAAATGCTTGTCTTCCTCTGAAATGGATTAGGACAAATTACATTAGGACATGATTGTGAATCTGATTAAGGTGGAACACAGTTGGGTTTTTTCACTCCTCTGGGATGACCATGTTTTCATATAACAACCAGAAGACGGAGAAGCCTTTGGCAAGATGTTTCAAAGGCATGTTTTTGTATGCATATAAAAAAGAATTTTCATGTTAATTCAAAAATTGGCCCATGCCTTTAATTTCTGTATCAAGCCAAGACAAAGCTTGAAGCACAACCTGCTCTAGTATAGAACACATTTCAACACATTTCAGATACTGATTTGGGGTTTCAATGAAAGCATGTGAAAAAGGAATTTCCATGCATAATTTCTTCCAGGAAAGGAGAGCAGGGTTGAAAGGATTTTCCGTTGACTAAAAATCTTTAAGAAAGAAAGAAAAATTGCTTCATAAATGGTGTCAATACTTTACAGCAATTAAACCTTTTCACACTAGTTTGTGAAATAGTCAACCATAAGGCAATGCAAATAACCTGTGTTATAAAATAGAATCAGGTGACAAATATTTGACATTGGCTATAATTGGAAGTTGGAGAGTGATGAGGGGATTTTGATAGTAAGAGAATGTGAAATCATAGTAATGATCCATTTTCTTAGAAATTTTAAAATAAACAATTAAACTGAAGTGAGCTATTTTCAAGTTATTGATAACAAAGGTTTCCTACACAGTTGTGTATGCTTGTAGGGGGATGTACTCTTCGATTCTTGGTCTTCTCATTTTTTGAATGCCAGATCAGTGATTCTCCCACTTTGCTGCATACTAGAATCATCTGGGGAGCTTGTAAACTCTCCATAGCCAGGCCACCCCCAAGAGCAATTAATCAGAATCTCTAAGAATGGTATTAGCATTCAAAAACAATGCACAGTTAATTTTAATACACAGCCCTGTTTGTGAACCCATACCCTAATGCCTCACCATCTTCTAGCAACCAGAGAGTTAACTCTTGACACAGCAAGGTCCTCTCAGACCTGTTTTCATAGCTGCAGTCAATATTTATTCTGGTTGGCTAATAACCACACCATACTGTTTATTAATATATTTTGAACATCATCCCTGCTATCATTCCCATAGATGTATAGTGTATGTGCAAAAATATCTAACCAATCTGAAGGCCACAGACAGACGAATTTCCCTGGTTCTTACTGTTGGGCCACTTGTTCTTTAAATACAGGAATTTTATCATGAATTTCACCCAATTTGTCTAGAACTCTGAGAAGCTGTCTTTCTTTTATAAGCCCCAATATCCCCTGATCCTTTGGCCCCACCTTTTACACTAAGCGGCCATTAGTTATGGCCTTACTCTCCACAGATTTGTCAACCAGAGGCAAAGCATTGCTGTTCATTTTGATGCTTGATATTTGCAGGCACCTATGCTTTTGCTAGTATGCTCAAACATTTGATTGGAAGTCCTTAGGTATTTATACCAGCCCAATGAGTGTGGGGTTGCTGCATAGAGTTATACAAGTCGTGCTCTGCACAGTTATAGGAGGCACCATTGTATTTGTAGTCACTGTAGATTTTTCTCTGTTGTTCAACCATTTTTTTTCCACGTCATTTTGGATATAATCTGTTGAACTGAATGTCCCTTCCTGGGTGGTAGACTCTAGAGGTTGATCAGTTTCTCCCATCCCATCCTCTCTTGACTGCTTCTCCTGACTCTATGGCCTTACTGCTGAGGTATCAACTGGCTTTAGGATCAAGGCCCCCTGGTGATATATAACACTGGGAAAAGAAAGCACTCATATTGGACAAGAACTTGCAACATTTCCCTTGCTTGCTTTCATGGAGTACAAGTAGTGGATAAGACAAACTCATACCAAGTAATTTACAATTAATGAAAGTTTGGTACAGCAACCAGCAAAATGAACGGAATGAAAAAAATTCACTTTTAAATACTTTTTAAATGACCCTCAGCTACTCTCGTCATCATTCAAATGTTTGAAGATAGAAAATGATGCATTAAAGATTTGCTTATAAGATCATGTTTTAGCTCCTTGGACCAAAGACACTATACCAATGCTATTTAAAATAGTAAGTCAGTAAACAGTTTGATCCGTGATGAGCTAAGATTGTAAATGATTATAGTGTTTTCTTCATTGAGAAGGCATTGCTAAAAAAAATTAGATGAATAAAATGCTATGTTTATGATGTGGTCAATTTACATTCTAGCATAAACACTTCTTTCATTGAAGACTACTAACAAAGAATTTGTAGAAACGTACTGGGTCAAAGATCACATCTATGCTCCTAATGTCCTTGAGGGGCATCTGTTGTTTCACTTAAAAAAAAAGGTATATTGCTCTTTTATTTATTTATTTATTCTATGGATATATGAAGACCTTTTATATAGTAGGCACTGTCAAGCATACCCAGATGAATAAGCTATAATCCCTGCCCTGGAGAAATTTCAATTAATTCCTAACCTATTTACATCTTGGTGTTAAACCATTCCATTTTTAATAAGGGAAAATAAACCAACATAGTTAAAGTCAGGGAGGTGTATGGCACCAGTTAGTTAAAAAATAGACATTTTCTTTTCCCTTTTTTTGTCCTTAATATTAATTTATTTTCTTTTTTATTTCAGCATATTATGGGGGTACAAATGTTAAGGTTACGTATATTGCACTTGCCTCCCCTCCCCCCTCGAGTCAGAGCTTCAAGCGTGTCCATCGTGTGCCCATGGTGTGCATCACACTCACTATGTATGTATACACCCATCCCCTCCTCCCCGCTCCCACCTGCCGATGAATGCCCACGCCAGATGAATGTTTTTGGTTTTTTTTTTTTTTTAACATTTTCGTTGCATTTTATATCTTTGCCTCTACCTAGCAAGTGTTAGAGGTATGCCCTTCACCTCCACAATGTTCACCACATCCCTCAGATGTGGGGCTACCCCCAACCCCCAAATCCCTGGTGAACACCACCACCCTTTGAGCACCATAGTGTTAATCAGTCAGTATCAATTTGATGGCGAGTACATGTGGAGCCCATTTTCCTGATATTATGTCGCCTTACTTTGGATAATGGACTTTTGCTTAATCCATGATAGTATAAGCGGTGCTAGCTCACTGTTGTTTCTTAGAATTGAGTAATATTCCATTGTGAACATATACCAAATTTTAATAATCCACTCATGAATTGACGGGCACTTGGGTTGTGTCCATGTCCTTGCAATAGTGAATTGTGCTGCCACAAACATTCGGTGCAGATGTCTTTATAATAGAATGTCTTATGCTCTTTTGGGTAGATGCCTAATAATGCTATTGTTGGGTCGAATGGTATTTCTATTTTTAGCTCTTTGAAGTATCTCCAAATTCTTTTCCACAAAGGTTGCACTAATTTGCAGTCCCACCAGCAGTGTAAGAGTGTTCCTGTCTCTCCACATGACATTTTATTTTCAAATGAAGACTTGCCTCCTTTTTCATCTTATGAACTAAAATGTTGATGCTTTGAATTAAATCAAGAACAGATATTAACCAATGGCTAAAATAATTACTTGTAGCAGGCATATAGCTTCCTTTTGTGATGACCATATTTTGATATTTTTTTTGTTCAGAAAATCATCACGCAAAATTTAGTAATGGTTTACATTAAATAAATATATGTACACTTTAGGAACTAGTCAAATTATTTAAAATAATTTCTCCTCTGCTTTTTATTTTGGCCTGTCATTAAAACATATACATTATATATATGTATGTGTGTATATATTTATATATCTGTATATATATATCTATAAATATATACATTTATAACCATCTGATTTATTAATATGCAATGATACAATGCAAAATTGAAGCTATATGGACTAGAATATGCAAAGTCTATTTGTCTGAAATGACTATAAATTGTAACTTCCATAGAGTCTAGCATGATACTTAGACTATGATAGCTGTTTGATTAACAGATGTTCTATAATACTACTGGTATTACTATTACTAATAATGATAATAATAATTTACATTATTCATTTACTAAAATGTCAAGATTTATGCTAAGTGGTTTACACATCTTAATTCTTCCAAGTTTAAAAACATTTCCATTTCTTGGTACCATTATTATCCCTATTTTTCACATGAGGAACATGACCAAGGTTCTAAGAACATAAAGCCAGGATGGTAAAATTGATTTGAAAACAATTATGGAAATATAATTACTTTAAAAACTTACCTTCAGCTAATTCAGCTCTAACAACCTTCAGTGTCAATATCTCCACTTAGTTTCTAATCTCAGGAATTAAGTGCTGATTGACCTAGCTTGGCTCAGATATTCACCCCTTAGACCTATAATTGCATCAAGGAAAATAATATATTACACTTTTTGCCTGTCTGACATCCCTTTTGTCTTCTTTTGGAAATAGCATCTCGATTTTTCAATGATTAATCAGCCTTCACAGCTTTCAGTTCATGACTCTAAATTCCTATGGTGGACATTGGCTGAATCAGTGTCAATCCCAGGAAATTTGCTGGAAATCTTAAAATAGCAGTGTTCTCTGTCAGCTCTGGTTGTTGGTAGCCACATTTTTCAGCAGGAGGGAAGATCCTATCCAAGAACAAAGTCAACACAGAAACAGAAAGGAAATATCAATTCCTCCTAGTGTCCATTGAGCATGTGGGTCTAGCCATGCCTGGACTTACAACAGAATTTCAGCCAGTTCGACTTTGGTTTCTGTCACTAGCAGTCAAAGATGGATGCATGTGGCAGACATCTACTGCCCACCCCCAGGGAATGTGGACAGCAGGCAGCCTCCAGATGACAGCTCGTTCATGGTCTGCTTCAGCTTCCAAGAACTGCCTTCCCGAAGTCATACCTTGCCCAGAGCAGCCCCAATCAGATGACTATGCAGAGTCGAAGTAGAAGAGACTAGCAATTTGGGCCCAATATGGAGCATTTGGATAGTCAGTGTTCACTCAGAGCTCCCTGCCCAGTTGGTAGACATACCATTACGCCTCCTTCAGTGCTCTGCTTTCCCTGAATGCAGCCCTGTTCTCTCCCTGTTCCCTCACAGATGATAATCCTTCATAAACATCATGCACGCCAAACTCTCAGTATCTGCCTCCAGAGGACCCACCCTGCAATAATGAGTAGATATCTACTAAATACAAAGTTAATGTAGTAACACAGAACAAACAGGATAAACTCTTATGTTAAAAATGAGCACACAGATTTGCAGCTATGAATGAGGTGAGGATAGAAGCAAGAAGGCAATATAAATGAAGAAAAATAGCTGTGTCAAGCTGGCAGATGATTTCCTGAAGTTATATCATTGTTTATGCACTAAATAACACTTTAAAAAATGTCTTTCTGAAGATTTCCATAATACCCTAAGCAATTAAGAAATGCCAAGGATTGGATAAAGTTATGTTTTTTCTATTTCAAAAATAATAGAATCTAACATAATGAGTGAGATGTGCAATGTTTGGGGGATGGTCACGCTTGAAGCTCTGACTCGAGGGGTTAGGGGGGCATGGGCAGTATATGTAACCTTAACATTTGTAGCCCCATAATATGCTGAAATAAAAAATTAATAGAATCTTATCTGAAATTTATATGTTGGAAATGCAATGGAATTATTAGCTTTATAAATTGATCATTTATTTTTCAAACTTTGATCTTTAAATGTTCCAATAGGTATAGGTTACATTTAGTAATTCAAATAAAAGGATAGACTTTAAACAAGGTTAATAATATACATGATAAGGACTCCAGCAAACAATAGAAAAAGTAAGAGGAAAGTTGGGGCAAGATGCCCCAGGAATTCTACAGTGCATAGGTGGCTTTTATTAAGGTTTTAAAAATGGGTTTTATACTATGATAGTGTAGATTCTATGGTTATGTTCCCCTTTATTCATTTAGAATCTCCTCCATGTATTTCCTCCAAGTCTAATTCCACAGTTTGAGAATCATAATAAAGATAAACCAAGAACAGATATTTTAAGAGGGGGTTGTGTCTATTTTTTATATGTGCTTCCAATAGTTCCACTTCCATTATGTACCTAAGAGGATACACAATAACAGTATTCTCTTAGCACCTACCATAGTTGCTGAGGTTTCTTTTCTATACAAAGATCAAGCAAGACTTTCTCATACTATTTGAGAGATATTTTTATAGAAGGGAGGTCCCCTTTTCTCTCCTTTTGTCTTCAACTAGTGGCCTCTGTGCAAAATGTTATTAGCCTTGTGAAATATATTTCTGAAATATATATTAGGGGCTCTTTCTTGTTTCTCAGAGTAGAAATGTTCGGCACAATAGGAGTATTTCCTACATTTAACAATTTATGAGTAGATAATAAATGAAAATTGTACAGAAAGTGAATAGTATTCAGACCAGGGAATATATGTGTCTAAATACTGATTTACTCTGTCTTTTATGAGCTCAACTCTTCATTAACAATATAGTCACTAGGTGCTATAATATTTAAAGAGATATTCCACTAATCGTGGTGCTGGATCCTAAGTGTCTAATCATTTTAAACAAGGTCCCATTTTTGATGGTTGTCAAGAGGAAAGTTAATTATCCTAGGGCATTTTAACATGTAAACAAGCCTCTTGTTACTTCTTTGGGTCAATAAAATAAGTACCCATGGGCTATGGAGAAAAAAATCATTAATGCATGATAATAATCATATCTTTGTTTCAATGTTAAAAAACAAACAAACAAAACCCACCTTTGGTTTTTGAAATTTCCGTTAAATACAAAATTATTTTACACCCATGGAATTCCTAAGAGAAATAGACAGTTACTATCTCTACAGTATATTTCAATGCATTACATTTTCTTATCATTTATTAATAATAATTGCATGCCACTGTTTATTATAGTTTAGAAAGAATAAAAGCTGATCCCTTTATATATTTTTCTTATTTCATTTTTTATAGAAGTTTGTTGATACAGGTATCAATTTATAACTGATGATTTTCATAAGAAAATGCCTTTATGTATGCATTTGTTGGTTTTCACTGAAGCTGCAATGTCCATACCACTGAGGTTGATAGTAAAGAAATGTAAAATCCTCACTCAAGTTCTCTAGAGAACAACAGTTTAATGGTTGACACCTTTACTCTCTTCTCCTGGATAGCATAATGAAGGCTTAAGGGAAAATATTCAATCTTAGTCTTTTTGGATCTCGATTTTCCTTGGAAAATGGTGCCTCTTGAATAATTAAAGGACAAGGGCAGAGAGCAAGGGGAAAAAGATAATTTGAAATAAGTAGAATTTGAATATAGAAAAGCCAGCGCTCCTATGTTACTTCCTTTTTCAAAATTTCAGCAAACTCCAGTAGATTTTTTCTTCCAAAGGTGGGAGCATGGTTAAATAACTTCATCTCTTTTGTTGTGTGAAAATGCAAACAGAATTTTGCAAATGAGAGTTCCCAGTAATGAAATACAAGCAAAGGGAGGCTTTACCAGATTACAGGGCTAGAGTTCAGTAGAATGTACGGTACACGTGTGATGGGAAATCGATAATGGTATGGAGAGTACCTTGCTTCTCATATAAAGTAAATTTTGTTGTGAAGTATTTATTCCATTAATTCTTTTAATGTCCAAATTTAATCCTGTATTCACATTACATCTGCAACGTAATTAATGTGCCTTGAACACACACAACTACTCTCCGGGACTTGCTGGAGACAGAGTACTGGAACGTGCTGGTTGCCTTTGCTTTTGCTGATTGAGTTTTCTTCTGGCTGTTCTTATACTTCTAGCTACTCCTACATGGGCTTTTAACATCACTTTAAAGACATGTTCCACAGAGTTCTAAACCCAGCTTTCTTATATTTTAGCTACACATGTTCCCTGGGAAATCTTACTTTTTCTATAACTTAAAATAGTGCCTCTCAATTCTAAGCCTTTCAATCTTTTTCTCTGAGCCCCAAACTCATAAATTTAGTGTATTGTATATCTCCATGTGAAGGTACTAGACGTCTCAAATTTAACTTATCTCCACACTGACCTCATGCTGCACCATTCAAATCCTTTCCAGCTATCTCATTTAATGGCATAAAGATACATTAATATGCCCAAGGAGGAAGCGTACTAATAGGCATGATTCTTGACTTTCTTAGGATCCAAATTAAATCTGTGATGAGTTTATGTGGCTTCGACCTCCCTGATATTTCTCAGATCCATCTCCCCTTCATCACAGTGATGGCCACTGGGTTACACCACCACCTCCGGACTGTTCTTCCACCAATTCATTCTCCGCACTGCCAGGAATGTCGGGTCTAAAATGATTTTTTTTTTTTCAATTTTGCTACTTAGAACTTTGAAATGGCAGCCCCTTTTCTCTTTCTATCTTTTTCTTTTTTTAAGGAATCCTTAAAATCTTGCCTTGAGATACAAGACCTTTTATGACCTGAGCCCTGCCTACATATTCAGCATCCAATTCTGTCACTTCTCCATGTTGTCCACCTCACAGAAATACACTCTTCACTCTCAGTTCCTGGGACATGCCATATGGTGCTGCAGTGCCAAAAGTTTATTCTCTCTCTTCCTTTATGTTGGAATTCCCTTTCCTAGCCACCATCCCCCTATAACCCACTTCTTGTCCATCCTTCAAAATCAGCTCATATGTGATCTCTTCCAGGGATCTTTCACTGATTTCCAGACACAGTCAGCAACTCTGGCTATATGGCCTCCAGCCTATTTCTCTTCCAGTGCCTGCTCCTCCCACAGGATGGCTTAGTGGCCTGACTCTTCTTGAGGCCATGAGCTCTGTAGAAAAGGGGTTGTGTGACTTTTTTTCTCTGAATATTCTGCATCACACATAGTGCCTAGTACCTACTGATCACTTAATACATGTTCCAGTAAAGGTATGCTCTTTTCATGGAAGAGAGCTATGTGTCTCAAGGAGATGATAAGTGTTTATTCAGAAGGACAGAAAGGAGTTTTATTTAAAAGAAAAATAGAAGTGCTTTAGGACAATAGGTTTTCTTCCTATTCATGAGGTAAATGAATAATTTAGGCATGACAAGAGGACACAGGGACAATGGTCTGGAGTTGGGAGCTGGTGCATATATTGAAGGAGGTGGCAAACATGTTTCAATTCGTACAACAGGTGAACTCAAGAGACAGCCATTAGGTGAGTATGTTTATACCCAGTTATTTTACTCTTGTTGCCTTAAACCTATGTTAAACATACAATCAATGTTTTCAAGCATTTAAAAATTAATTTAAAAATTATCAATATTATGGGGTTTGGAAAATGCAATCATTTACTTTAGATTCTTTATGTGATATGTATGTGTGTGTATATATGGACACATATATGGATATATTAATATATATGTATACACACATTTTTTAACATTTATATTTTCCATAGTCTTTGGTAAAAGATTTCATATTGTACTGACAGTTTTAGTAATGACTTCGCCCTTTGCACTCGGATGTCCAGTGTGACTCGACACGGTTAGCAAAAATTATAGAGATTAAAATTACTCTTTGAATCTATCAATAATTTGAAATATAAAAATTCCAAATAAATAAGTTTGTATGAAAAGAAACTCCAGTTTTTTATTCTACTGCCATGGTTTGTAAAATCTGGGGTATTTAAAAAATTAAATCCTGAGTAGAATAAAGGAATCGAGAAAAAAACAAGCGAGTGCAAAGGGTTAATTGTAGCTATGACTTCCTAGAATAAGATGAAATGAAGCATTTAGAAATACAACAAGAATCTTGTTCAATAACTTAATCAGATAAATTATTATGCTTTAAAGGTATTCTCTAATCTATACATCATTATTGGAGACTCAAATCCATGACATTTGACAAACATATTTTGTGCATTCAATTATATAAATTTTTGGTAGAAAATTTAAAAATTTTCCATTCTAAAATTTAGAGAAAATCATCTTAGGTTTCATAAAAATGGTGAACTTAAGTATTTATTGGTCTTGAATATGTGGAATTTATAAATATAACTTTGAAGCTGATAGATTACTAGATTTCAGAATAAATACTCTAAAGGGTTTTATTTATATGAAATATTCCATTAAACCATTAAAATTCTCATTTTGTACATTCAAATTGCAGTCATTCCTATGTATCTGCTACTTGCCTATTTTTAGAAAGTACCAAAGAAGAACATATATTCAGGAAGAAGGAAGAAAGCCTTCCTTCTAATGTTATGCTTTCTTAAAGATCCCAGTGGATATGGTTGGCAAATCAAATTTTGCTATTATATCTGAAAAAAGGGAATGATCGTTAGTATTCTTGAATTGCTTCATCAGTTTGTATGTTGCTGTGACACCAAGTATGTAATGACTCTGAGTCTCAATTCATTGGCCATAATGTGAGAAAATACAGAAACGAATGGAAAGTGATTTCTCAAGCCGTTCTGTCATGGCAGTTCCTTTTGATATGATTTAGGAAACTACAAGCAGTAGAAAAGCCTCCCTTTTAAATGTCAAATACAAGATTCATTTCTGTACTGCTTTAATCCAAATGTCAGAGTTCTGAGCTGAACCATCAATCTCACCAGAACTTTCCAAGCTTCACGCATCAAAACTGCTGTCCATTAAGAGAGAAATCCCGATTTGGGGGAACACTCAATATTCAATTTCCATTATGCTTTAAAAATGCATCCATTGCAAGATATGTTGTGTGTAGATTTGACCACTCAGAAGTGGAGTTAAACAATAGTCTAATCTTATCATGAGAGTGGCTAATCAAATTAGGAGCATTTTCTTCTACAACTGAAAGATAATCCACGTTTCAGGGACTTTTATCTCTTTCTGACTTATTTTCCACCTTCTTCTTTCCTCAATATAGAACAAAGTTCTTTGTTCCTCTCCATGAAGCCATTTACACTTGTCAAGGTAAAGAGACCAAGGTTTGCTTTTTACATTTTAAAACTCCTGCTGGAGTTCACCGTGTCACCCAAAGGGTACCCAAGACTCCAGCTCACACATGCATTGCGAAGTAAAGCTCTCCACCTCCAGCTCACAGGGACCAGAAAATAAACACATGAGAGATCTGAATAAACAAAGAAATGAAGAAAGATAACTAACAAACCACGTAAACAAAGAAAGGTCTGAATAATGTGCCAAAATAACCCCATAAATTTTATTTTTTATGTGTTCCACAAATTCAGGTTATTAATAACAGCGGAAGTGTTTCCCAGTGTTTGGATGGATGCACAGAGGCCTACGAGGTAATCCTCAGCCTCCTCACTAAATCATTCAGTCCCAGAGCAGAACATGCAGCTCAGGTCTGCTCTGCCCAGCTGAGAAGACATAGTAGGTGACCGCAGAGAGTGACAAAAATGGCTAAAGTTTCAGCACTCAGTGGATAATTGCCATTGGAACACAGTCCTCTGAGAATACAGGCTCTCTTCCTGGGTGAGGGATTCTTACAAAGAATATTTTTAGATGTATATGCTGCAGAACTTTTCCTTGGCATATATCGCTACAGCGAAAAAAAGTCCTGTGAGCGTGGATGTATGGAAAAGCTATTTAAATAGAAATTATTAAATTTAGGAAAAAGTAAGCTTTAACCTTCAGGTATACTATATGAAAGAACTGTTCACGGGATAATGATTCACTTTCAAGAAACTCAGGGAAGACATTAAGGAAACAGTTTCAGTTGAGTATTAAAAAATTTACCAAAAGTTCTGAAATCTGCTTTCTCTGGCTGTTTTGAATTAGTCAGCAAAGGGGCAATTTTCTTTTTAGTGGGTGTGCAGGAATGTATATAACTTGCCTCTGACATGTAAACAAGCATTTCTTCTGCAATGACTTTATTTTTTTGTTGGTATACAATGTGGATTTCAGCTTTCTGTGCACTAAAAAGTTGGTATAGTACTAGAGGTGGAGAACTGGAAGAGTTATTTTGCACTGAAGTTGCTAGGAGAATATTTGGCACCAAAGCGGCTTTGGATAGGGCAGGGGAAAGAACTTGCTGAGGAAGGCATGAGAGCCCAGTAGAAATTCATGGGCATCCAAATCTGAAGACTCTAAGAATGGAAAAGCTTTAGCACAACACAGGTGGCTTCATCCACTAGACCAAGAGGCCTGTCTGTTCTCTTGGTCATGACATCCCAATCACTGAGGTCCCCCTCTCACAGAGCAAACACAATACATGCTGGCTGAATGAAGTCATCAGTGGTGACATCTCCAAGTCTACTCAGGAGAACATATCTGATATGTTTCTTTAAGCTGGAGAAAGAAATATGTAATAGCAGTTTTCTCTTAATTTTTAACAAAGGTTGTGCTAACACAGGGGACGTAGCTATACCAGTTAGTGGAATCTGATAAGAATGAGGAAGCAATTATAAATTTTGATACATCATGGCTGGTGTGAGAAATAATCAGAGGTACATACTCTTGAATAGTAAAAGTAGGAGAGCAGTGGGGTTCCCAGCATTAAGAGCAAATAGCATTGAATAGTAACAAAAACTTGGTAATGCACTCCATGGACGTGCTGAAACTGCATCAAAACTCTTGATGTGGGTAATGATCTGACTTTCAATTTTAGTGAGGAATCTCAGAACAGTGGAAGGCCATTCTTATAAATCCAGGCCACTGAGAAACACATTCATGGATTTACTGATGTATTTTTTGGAGTTAAGGTTTAGCATGATCAAGGGTCTTCATAGGCCAGGGGACAAGATGGGGACATTTATCATTGTATTTGTTTTATTTTAAAAATTGGTTTAACATAGTCATTAATGTATGTGTGTGTATGTGTGTGTATGTATATATATATATATATATATATATATATATATATATATATATATATCTTTAATACGTGTCTCCCACCAGGAGCTGCCAATTTTTTGTGTGTCGTAGCACACTTTTGAATATTAGGATTTTTGGTGGCAAGTTTGAAATGATTTAAAGCAATACTATATGGTTTACTAATAATTAAAATTCAATCACTACTGTGTTATGTTTTATGGTGATTTTAAAAGCATCCATGTTTAATAAACAATTTACTTGTTTTTCTGTGAATACGGTATTACTCTTTCAGTAGAACCACTGGCTGTGTTCTTTTCACTTTTTGACATATTCAAGTGGCAAAATGCCCACATGAAAACTCACTCACAATCTTTTTGTTTTTTATTATTACTCTTTACATTGAGTTAGAACCTTTACATTTTAGTCTCTACCATATGATGTTCATAATAACAGCATGCACATTCATTATAGTAGAAATACTTTTTACAACTTGCTCAAAACTTAGAGGCATACATCTGAGTTTGGTAATTCTGGTTCTACATATGTTAACAGACTTAAGGGAAAACCACTGACCATCATTTTTAGAGCACCTAAGTTTGTCCCAGTTTCTGAAGGCAGAAATATTATGCCTGAATTCCTAGTCTCTGCTAATACAGCTGACAAGACCTGACTGTGAACAAAAGTTGTAAATGGAATCATTCTATATTGGCTCTACTACCATGTACATTAGTTTGTATTGACACTTTTATATTGTGAACATTTACAGAAAAGATGTGCAAATATAATTTGCTTTGTTAAACTCTAGCAAAGAAATTTAGGCAGTAAGGAACTGAGAAATGTTCATATTGTATCTTAGACTATAAGCATCAGTTTTGCGGCTTATTCTCCTGATTGGATTGGCTAGCCCTGGAATATGCAAGAGTTTTATTTCCCTGTGTACCTGGTCAGCACTGCCCGCAGTTCTGATCAACAGTAGGTGCTGAATGAATATTTGTTGAATGTCATTGAGTATCTTTGCCATCTTTACTTCAATGAGAAGTAAAGCCGAGTCAATAAGAAAAGAGTAAGGAAGTGCAATCCCTTGCTAATTGTTATTATTTAGGGACTAATTATCATGTTTCTTGATGCCTCGTATGTCCCAGGTCTAACTCATTTCTCTGCTCATTAGCACCTCCACCACACCAGAGGGTAGATAGAAGTTAATAAAGTGATTATAAAGGATAATATGCAAATAAGCCATACTGGTTTGGTTGTCAGGTAGTTTGCATTTCTTGATTAACAAGAGACTTTGGGCTTACCTTTGAATTTTCACTGTTGTGCCCCCTTCACTGATGAACATATACAGTCAAGGATATAGACTTGGTCTACAAGTCTTTGAATAAAAATCAGCAACCACTGGCTGTCCAGCCACCTGAGCTGTGATAGGTGCTTGCACATAAGAGAGAAATAGATTCAGAAGAGGTTGGCAGGCTTTAAAGGCCTTGAAGCAAAATTTGTAATCTGATTGGCAAGCAGTTTAATAAAGCAAAAGTGGAGTTACGTGTGTGTTCTGTGTGATACTACAGCAGAATCCCAGTGTCAGCACTTTGTACAGCTGTAGTCTGTTAATTGTGCAAGCAGGAAGACAACCCAAAGGCTCCTTGCTGTCATTTAAATGGGGAGAAACGCTTAGATAAGGACCCCTACGTCAGCAGAAGAGGAAGGAGTGGAATTTAGAATGTGAGGGTCCCCTAAGGAATCTGTTTTATATGCCATCCTGATGGTGCGAATCTGCAGGACACAGGTTGATAGAAGGAAAAGAATTCAATGAGAGGCCAAGTCCTTTACAAGCTCAATCTAAAAACAGTTGCTGTTAGATAAAACCAGTAAAACAAAAGGACAGAGTTTAAGAACTAACGCTATCTAAGGAATCATCAAGTCTGAGGCTTCTCAGACTTGGCCGAGTATAAGAAGCAACTGGGAGATCTTTTAAACGTAGACCCTGGGGCCCTGGTCTCAGAGATTTTATTTACCTTTATTTATCTTTATGTGCCTGAATAATGGTAAGAGATATCTATGTCTATGTCTACATATTTATGTATATCATCTGCATATATCTATATTATCTATCTCTCTATATAAAATCTATCCATCTAAATTTATTTCTATCTTTGTCATCTATCTACCTATTATATATCTATCTCTTATCTGTCTACCTATGTCTTAAAGCTCTCATGGAAAATTTGACATACCATCAGGTTTGGGGATCATTGATTAATCTGATTTTTCATATTGATAAAATAACTAAGATTCATGAAGATTGTGCTACAGTCAAGTTATTTTCTGAGCTATGACAAGGGGATCTACTGGTTCTCAGTTCAGCATCCCTTCTCACATTCCACTAATCAAAAAGAGAGAAATGGGAGGGAAAAAATGAAGACAACACTCAAATAAGAATAAAGAGGAATTTAGGAAACAGAAACGATTTAAAAGTCTTTCTTGTTTTTCTGGCAACATAATCACCTGGAAATATTTGAGGCCAAACTTTTCAAAATGCTTTGATTCCAAAGACATCAAGTACACAGAATGCACAGTGACATGTGAGGGAAAGTGAATCTATTACAAGATCTCACAAAGTGGCACATACTTTGGTGAATTCTTCACAGTCCAGAACCTAAATTTCAGCTTTGCAGAATCAGAGACATGTTTCAAAAAAAAAAAGATACCACAGGCACAAGTGACCAGATTTACATTTAACTGAATGTCATAAAAGCAGTAAGTATAATCCAAGATCTTAATAAAATGAAAAAGAGATCAGACTAACAGACTGGTAGATAATATTTTTCTTTAACAGCACATTCTCTTCTGGTATTCAGTTGCATTGGGTTGTCATAAGCAGCAGTTTGCTAGATAGGTAGAAAATCCAAAGAGAAAATTATATTGCCATGTCAAAGTGTCACCTGGCTAAGTTCCCCAAAGTCTCCTTCTCCGTAACTCAGTGTTATTGACTAAGTAGATGGGGCAATTTCTGTAGATTTCTCAGGACAATCCTGGGCAAGAATGGTGAAAAAAAAATGACTTAGTTCTCTATTAGTTTCTTGCCCTTTGAAATGTTAACTTCTGGTTTCCTTCATTCAGCACAAGGTTTTCAAGGCTTATCCAATGTTGTAGCATATTTTAGTGCTTCATTCCTTGTATGGATGTACTACATTAATTTATCCATTCATCAGTTGATAGATTTTTGGATTGTGTCCACCTTTTGTAAACAATGCTGCCCTGAACATTCATATACAAATTTTTGTGTAAATGTTTTTTCCCGTCATTCTTGGGTAGATAACTAAGAAGAGTCAGATTTCTGGGTCGTGTGGTAAAGCTACTTTAACATTTTGAGAAACTGCCAAACTGTTTTCTAGAATGGCTGCATCATTTTCCATTCCCACCAGGAATGTATGAAGGTTCCAATTTCTCTACATCCTTGCCATCACTTACTACTGTCTTTTTGATTATAGTTATCCCAGGGGGTGAAGTGATAGCTCATTGTAGTTTTGGTCTGTATTTCCCCAATGACTAATGACGTTTAACATCTTTTCATGAGCTTATTGGCCATTTATATATCTTCTTTGGTTAAATGTCTATTCCAATCATTTTCCCATTTTAAAAATTAGATCATCTCTCTTCTTGTTAGTGTGAAGAATCTTTATATATTCTGGATACAGGTTCCTTATATATTTTGTATACATTTTGTATAAAAAACCTTATTATATAAACATTTCATTTATACAAAATGTTTTGCAAACATATTCTCCTAATTAGCTTGCATTTTATTTTTCTTAATTTTGACATTTGTAAAATTCAAAAATTTTGAATTTTAATAAAGTCTGAGTAATTTTTTTATTGCTCATATTTTGATGTCATATCTAATTATACTTTGCCTAACCCAAGATTATGACACTTTTTCATGTTTTCTTCTAGAAGTGTTATTGTTTAAGCTCTGATCTATGATTCATTTGAACTTTACCATTTGGATGGTGTGAATTGTGAATCAAGGTTTACTTCTTTGCATAGGGATATCCAGTTATCCTAGTACTATTCATTGAAAAGACTATTCTCCCATTGAATGGTCTTGGCACCTTGTTGAAAATCAATTGATCATAATTGCAAGGGTTAATCTTTGGACTCTCAACTCTATTGCATTGATATATATTTACATCCTATGCCAATACCACATTGTCTTGATTACTATAGCCTTATAGTTTGTAGTAAGTTTTGAAATTGGGAAGTGTGAGTTCTCCAACTTTGTTATTTTTTTCTAAGACTGCTTTGGCTACTCTGAGTCCTTTGCATTTCTATTAATATATAAATTTAGAATCCATTTTTCATTTTATGCAAAATAGGCAACTATTGGTGGTAGGGACTGTGTTGAATTGGTAGAATAATTTAGGAAGTATTGCTATATTTACAATATTAAGTTTCCTGATCCATGAACACAGAATGTCTTTCCATTTTTATTTAGATTTTCTTTAGTTTCTCTCAACAATGTTTTGCGGATATGAGCAAATAGATCTTTAATTAAATTGAATTCTCTGTATTTTATTCTTTGATGTATTATAAATGGAATTGTTTTCTTATTTTCATTTTCTAATTACTTATTTCCAATGTATAAAAAATGAATTTGATTTTTGGATACTGATCTTGTTTCCTTACCTTGTTGAACTCATTATTATTTCTAGGAACTTTTTAATGGATTCTTGAGGATCTTTTATATAGAAGATCACATGGTATGCAAATAATTTTATATCTTTCTTTCTAATATAGATGCCATTTATACCTTATTCTTCCCTAATTGCACTGACTAGAACCTCCAGGACAATGCTAAATCAAAGTGGTGACAATAAGAAAATTGCTACTAGTATTTCTATTTTACAGGTCAGAAAGCTGTCACACAATTTAGTAAGTGGTCAAACCAGAATTTAAATGAAACAAATTTACATGGGAATCCACCTCAATTGCACTTCAATACTGTTAGTTAAATGACCCTGACTGTAACTATAGTTAGTTTAATATATTTTTAAATTTAAATTTATTTATTTATTTATTATTTCAGAATTTTATGGAATACAAATGTTTGGTTTACCTGGATTGCTTTTGTACTGCTTGAGTCAAAGTTATAAGTGTGCCCATCACCTAAATAGTGTCCATTGTACCCGTTAGGTATGATTTCATCAATCCCCTGCTCCCCTCTCCCTCCTGCATGATTTCTGTTGAGTTTTACTTCCATCTATGCACATGAGTGCTGATCAGTTAGTTCCAATATAATAGTGAATCCATGTGGTGTTTCTTTATCCATTCCTGGGATACTTCACTTGAAAGGATGGTCTCCAGGTCCATCCAGATGGTTGCAAAGGTATTAATTCATTTTTTATGGCTGAGTAGTATTCCATGATGTACATATACCACATTTTGTTAATCTACTCATGAATTGATGGGCACTTGGTTTGATTCCACATCTTTGCAATTGTGAATTGTGCTGCAATAAACATTTGAGTGCAAGTAAGTGTCTTTTTGACAAAATGACTTTTATTTCTTTTGAGTAAATACCCAGTAGTGGGGATTGTTGGATCAAATAGTAGGTCTACTTTCAGTTCTTTGAGGAATCTCCATACTATTTTCCACAGAGGTTACACTAATTTGAAGTCCAACCAACAGTGTGTAAGTGTTCTTTCTGTCTACATCCACACCAGCATTTATTGTTTGGGGACTTTTTGATAAAAAGCCATTCTCACTGGGGTTAGGTGATATCCCATTGTGGTTTTGATTTGCGTTTTTCTGATGATTAGTGATGTTGAGCATTTTTCATATGTTTATCGGCCACTAGTCTATCTTCTTTTAAAAAGCTTTTGTTCATGTCTTTTATTCACTTTTTCAATGGGATTGTTTGATTTTTTTCTTGATGATTTGCTTGAGTTCTTTGTAGATTCTGCTTATCAACCCGTTATCAGATATATAGCATGTGGATATTTTATCCCACTCTTGGTTGTCTATTTGCTTTGTTGATTGTTCCCTTGGCTATGCAGAAGCTTTTTAATTTGATTAAGTCCCATTTGTTTATTTTTATTGTTGTTGTGATTGCCATTGTAATATTCTTCATGAATTCTTTGCCTAGGCCCATATATAGAAGAGTTTTTCCAATCTCTTCTTCTAGAATTATGGTTTCATGTCTTAGATTTAAGTCTGTTATCCATCTTGAATTAAATTTTGTGAGTGGTGAGAGATGTGGATCCTGTTTCAATCTTCTACACATGGTGGCTATACAATTTTCCCAGCACCATTTATTGAATACAAATTTTTTTCCCCGGTATATATTGCTGTCTACTTTGTCACGGGTCAGATGGCAATATGTGGATGGTTTTATTTCTGGGTTCTCTTTTCTGTTCCATTGTCTATGTCTCTATTTTCGTGCCACTGCAATGCTGTTTTGGCCACTATAACCTTGTAGTATAGCTTAAAGTGTGATAAAATGATACCTCCAGATTTGTGCCTTTTGCTCAAGGTTGATTTGGCTATTTGGGTTGTTTTTAGTTCCTAATGAAGCATAGAATTACTGTTGCTAGATCTGCAAAAAAATGACAAGTTGGAGAATGGTGGCTGACAATAGACACCAGATACAAGAGTATCTCAGTAAGAAGGAGAACTTTTAGATGAAAGAGAAGAAAATGAACAAATACACAAAGAGAGATAGGTGTGGAATCTGAGGGAAAGGTGCCAGAATCTTCAGGAGACTCCATGGGAAGACGTTGTAGAGCAGAACAGGAAGGAGCAAGGTATCAGCAGAGATCAACCCCTGGGGGGCTTGGAGTCCAGTGAGAAGGATAGGTGGAGCAATTTGTTTCTCTCTCCCTCACATGTCTGACAGTTGCTGAGTTCTTGAGCTGCTGTAGAGACTTTCTGCTTACATGAGCCCGGAGGCTGCTGCCACCAGTAATCCAGGAGCTTCTCAAGGACATAGAACCAGTCTCTCAGCCCTCTGGGATACTTCCCATATCCACAGACCTTAGCCAGGACAGTGGGTGCCATATTACTGCTCTATCTACCATGCACTTTTGCCCTAACCAGGGGGCTTCAACTCTTCAGGTTTCATCTTGCTCACTCCCTTAAAGACATTTCCTAACTCTGGTCCAGACTGCAGGAGCCAGAGGGTGACCCACATGACTCTAGTGCCTGGACAGTCTGCGCGGGTGGCCTCCGGGAGTGAAGGATGGTTAAGATCAGAGAGCTTTCCTCCATTCAGACTCTTTTGCTTCCCTTCCCCTCCCCATCCATGGCTGCCAAGAGATAATTGAGCCATCACACTGAGGCTTCCACAGACAGTGGGGCTCAGATCTTTCCTCTTGAGGTCCTACAGCAGACTGAGGGGTGCTCAAACCATGAGCTCCCTGCTCTCTGCCACCCCTCAATGGTGCTTGCCCAGTGACTTCATCAGAATAGGCCATGCCCCAAGGGGGAGAGACATTGAACCTGCTTGGTCACCCTGTGGGCAACTCAGGACCAACACACTTCTCCGTGGCATGATCAGGGATTGATCACTGGGGATGCAGGGATGGGCATGCAGGCCAGATCCCATACCCTCAGGTCTCAATCTTTTTGCTTGGGGGCAAGGACGGGAGATTTGTGAATTAGCCTTGGGATGTGAGGAACCTGGTGTAGTCAGATCAGGGGGGAGACAGTAATATGAGTCCTAGCTGCAGTGTGCTCATAGGGCACCTCTGCCCCCAGAGCAGGGCTATGTTCTCAACTCAGGCAGGGATCCTGGGCAGGGAACCTCCTAGCCTGCATCACAGTCCTAGGGGCATCTCAGCTGGCTTGAGCTCCTCCTTGCAGATGCTTGGAGAAAACTGCATGGCAGGAGAGGATGGACAGGAGTGAGGGCTGCTTCTTACTGTAAGGGTGTGAATTCCAGACAGCCCTGCCTCCACAAACAGACTTGCTGATTGGGTAAGACCACTTCAGCCCCTCCCTGGCAGCTTTGCCAAGAAGCTTGGAGTAAATCTTTGACCCTTGCTGAAATAAATACCTTACCAGCTTTTGTGGAACCTAAGGGCAAGCTCATATAACCCACCCCTGCCCAACTTCACTTCTCCATCTGTCTCTGCTGTGGCAGAGAATAAGGACACACCTGGAAGTTCCTGGGCACCACCTACCTCCTGGGGCATCCAAGTGCTTCTCCTGAGGGACAAGAGCCAGTCATAAGACCCCAAAACAACATTGCAACTTGTTCCGTCTGATAAGTGCCACCTACTGCCAAGGAGGTTAATTTGCATGACTTTCACAGCATTTACTGACTCAATCATATAGGGCGTGGTTGATTCTCAACCACAAGGACAACCTACTGCCTCAGAAATTAAACTGGGCATACCATTACAACTCACACTGTTAAGAAGACCACAGGGCTAGGGAAAGAGAAGGAATTTCAAAGACCTCCAACCTCCCTTATCAAAGAGAGGCAGAGAATCTGCCCATTCACACAGCTCACCACTCCTACAGCTTACAGACAACTAGCAACTCAGAAAACTACACCAAGGATATCTATAACCAAGGCAACCATCCAGAACCTAGATCACCATTAGAGCACCCACAAGCAAAGCCAAAGGTTCTTACCTAACATGTGCTAGAGACACACCCATACAAGTGAGGCGAGAGGAAAAAGCCCTATCTAAAAAGAAAATCCAAAAATAAGAAGCAACATCTTCTCCAGATGAGAAGGAATCAGTGAAAGAACTCTGGAAGTATGAAGAATCAAAGTGAAAGGTCACCCCAAAAAGGGAACACCAGCTCTATAGCGATGAAAACCAAACAAAATCAAAATATTGAAATGACAGATAAAGAATTCCAAAGATGGATTAGCTCAATGAAATACAAGAGAAAATGGAAAACCAACACAAAATAACCACAAAAAAATTCAGGAAATAAATGAAAAATTCACTAAAGAAATAGAATTATTTAGAAAAATCAAATAGAATTCGGGAAATGAAAAATTCATTCAGAGAAATACAAAACACAGTGAAAAGTCTTAAGAATAGACAAGACCAGGCAGAAGAAAGAATCTCAGAGCTTGAAGACAACACCTTTGAGTTTACTATTTTTAAAACTGATTTATAAATTTACTAAATTGTACATTAATTTTATAATTTAAGAATTTATTGATTGGAAACTATAAGCGCTGATTGCAATTCTCGGGTTTTAAAAACTTTATTATGTTTTAATAATGAATAAAACAATAATGATGTTTTCTTATTATTTATTTATTATTAAAACATAATTTCTTTATGATGTTAAAGAAAACCTAGGTTAAAGATCAAAATCACTTGTCTGAGATTAACACTGGCTCTCTGTGTAACTTTATACATATATTCTTTGATTGTTTTAGGGTCCTTTTCCTCTGGGAGATTCATCAGGCACCAATGCTTCTTTTAGCTTTAATGTCTTATGAGTCAATAAAATTTGTTATAAGAAATCATTATCAGTTAGTGAAAAATTATCATGACTTTTAAAGATTTCATTTGTTGAGATATATCAGCTTCCATGAGCATTTTGACATGTGCAGGATATTTTATAATCAAAAGAAATTGTACTATTTCACAGGTGTATTGGTGCACTGAGTATAACTGGGCCAGCTTTCCTCCTGGGTTCTGGTCATGAGACCAGCTTTCCTCATTCTCTGTTAGGCCACAATCCTCCTTTTTATTTCTTTGATTTAAGCTTAAAACAGGAGTACTTAAATGCAAAGAAAAGGAAAATCTAGACTTTCTTTTACATACTATAGCTTGAATCTAAAATAAAGAAAAAAAAATTCTTAAGAGTATTTGAGATCCCACTTATATGCCTATTAAATTTAAAAATCAGTATTGTTAATTATTATAAGTAAAAATCAGGACATTTTGTTCTCAACAAAAAAGTAATTTTAACTACTAAACATGAATCTGGCTATTGTAGTGCTCTGTTTTAAACCAACTAATGATTCCAATCAGCCATGACAGACTCTAGTGTTACTTTGCTAAGTGCTAAAAGAAATAGTTTATTTTAGGACCTGATCACTATAAGGTTGGCCAAAACTGCATGTCAAGCAAAACTTTAGAAATCAGTAAGTTCAAAATCAGTAAGTTCAGTGAGAAAAGAGACAAACGAAAATTAATTAGGATAGATTTTGTTTTGTAAACAAAAACTTTAAATATTTTAAAATCTTCCTAGTGCAAATAGAAGATTCAGGGAATGGATTGAGTAACTCATTTGTCACATGCCAACCTTAGGTATAAATGAAAGAATAAACTGTAATTATTTCATAGGTATGCTATTAGTCCTTAAAATATTTCTGAGAGAATAAAAGAACATGGAAGCTACAATATTCACCCTCTTTTAGTAGAAAATAACCAAAGTACCAATAATATGATTGCCTTTCTCAAAACTTTACTTGCCCTTTTTGAACTAAGACTGAGAAAAACAAATATGCAAATAAATCTAAATTAATAACTAAATTGGGGGCATGTGAAGAATTTCACAGTTAAAATCAGATTATCTTACAATAAATTTTAATAAAAATTTTCATTTTGAAAAATAAGAATCCTTATTGTAGTCTTTGGGAAATGCCTACGACTTTTGTTAAAGAAAAAAAAAAGTCACATTGAAAATGAAACCAAAGCAATAAGGTAATATAGTAGATGACAAGAACAAAAGCAGTTAATTCTTCGGTTTTCCACCTCTAGCAGGCAGGCTAATCAGTTGTAATTAAGAGGCAAAGTAGCAGTCTAATAAACAGCACTTGTCACCAGTTGTCATCTTAGTGATCAATTCACACCTTCATCACAATGACGGGACCCTTCAAGTACTATAATAACCTGGCTCCTTGGAGCAGCACAGGATTAGGAAATGGATAATGCATTGTTAAGGCTCTAATGAAGTAGAGGGTAAAGAGCTAAAACCTCTCAGCTGAGGAGGTAGGGGGTTGAAGGGGGTGGAGAGGCTCGCAGGAGTAAACCTTAATTAAGGTTTTGGTTGACTTCCATTAGTTTCTTATTTTTGAACACATAAAGTTAATTTAAGACTATTCTTCCAATATAAAGTTTCCTCCCTTTCCTCATTTTTCCTTTTCTGGTATTCATAGAAAAATCTTTTTGGCCAATCCCTACCACAAGGTTTTTGTCTTTGACAAATTACATGTAGAAGCATATTTTCATTCATTTTAACTTCTCTCATTTGCTTTTTAAATATTTGTTTTCTCCTAATCACTTAAATAAAAATTAGAAGGTAATTATAAATTATACCTTTTAAATTTACCTTATATTTAAATTTACCTTATAAATTATAAGGTAAATGTCAAGCTTTTCCCTTTCACCACTTAGCCTAGTTTTGTGTATGAACATTAAACAATAATAAAAGCAGTCACAATTTGTACATTACATCATTTGCTGACTCTAAGAGGCAACGGGGCCTTATATAAGTAGAAGAAAATACAAGCAATTTTCACACGTGGTTTATAGGCTCAGCCAAAGCGACTGTTAAGTTCTTTTGCAGCATTTGCTAGTTTGTAAAGGTTACCCTTTTAATGACCAATATAAATGCACCTTTAATGTTTTGAGCATTTCTTTGTCCAACACTGGCAAGTTAAAAAATGAATTAATATGATGGGCACTAAGTGTCTTCTGCCCAGGTACACAGAAATCTATGTGGATTGCTTATACCATTTTTCCTTGCTAATGTGGCAGGATGTATTATTATTAAATCAGGCTACAAGGAATGGGGCCAATCTGCCAGTCTAATCCTTTGCTTTGGGCTGCATCATGTAAACATGATACTAGACCAGAGAAACTCTAACTCTACATTGTTTTAAAAATTAATGTCATTGTCTCCTTTGGTTATATACTCCAATAGTCTATAATTCTCCACCTGTCATTAATCTGAGAGTGGGGCTTATTCATACATATAAAGTTGTTATTACTATCTACCGCAGCTCAGCAGAATACATTATGTGTTTGACTGGATCTAAACCAATGCAGCTGCAAATGTAAGCTCATGAACTCAGGATTTGTTTGCTTTTTTTGTTGTTTTAAACAAAAACACTCTTCATCATGGCCCTACTTTTAAAAACTTTGCTATACAAAATCTTTTAACTAGAGGATTTGAGATACGTAACAGCTTATGAAAGATTTTAGAACTCTAAGACTTTGGGAACCTCCTATTATTTGGGAGTAAAGATGCTAAAATTCATCTTTTTCCTTTGAAAGTCCATCCTTGTTATCCAAGTGGAGATTATTAAACTACCCTACTGTAGAAATAGGAGTGATGCCTTATTTTTCTGATTCAGCTTCTCACTGAAGTGACTGCAATAGATTGAAGGCAGAGATGGATAGATATACTACCGCAGTCGTTTTTAAATTTGAACAAAATTTGAAAAAAATTAAAAGAATTAAGAACATTACAATCTGTACTTCAGAAATCAAAAGTCATTAATTTCCATTATTCTCCAAAATGTCAGTTTATCCAGTGGGCTGTGACAGAATCTGTGTATCCATTATCCATCCCATTAGGGCTAATGAGACCTCATTTCTTTTTCTCCCTAAAATCAAATCCAAGGGCCAAGTGGTAGTGTTTTGATGAGATTCTCTTTTCAATTTGATTGTTTAAAAAGTCTGTATGGAGTAAGAATATTTCCCACCACCCAAGCGCCCCCTTTATTCTTTTCTCCAGAGCCCTGCTCAAGGAGTGCAATACATGGGCAGTATTAAAAGAACAAGGTCAACGTTTCACCTGCTTTTATTTATTTATTTTTCTTTTGTGCTCAACAGATTGTTGTCCTCACAATGGCACACTTGAAGAACACGAGCGAGCCTGCCTCCTCTTAAGATGTCTTGTTGTGAAATATTAGAATAGCAAAAGGCTAATCTATGCATCCATGGGGCAGGGGGGACCGTTTCAGCCCACATTTCACACACTGCAGTCATCAATTCATTGGCTTAAAAAAAAAAAGAAAAAGAAAAAGAAAGAAGCCTGCTCTCCCCTTGTCCAGCTGCAGCGGGCAGGAGCGGGAACATATGCCTGTCTGAAAGAGGACGAGCCAGGGAGGCTTCTCAGGAGAGGCACACAAAGAAAGCCAATCTTCTCCACAAAGCGTGGAATGACTTAAACACTCTATTGTATTAAATATGAATGAGTCCTCATTGTGGAGCACAGTGTGTGGGGACCCGTGGTGTCCTCCCATTAGCCACATGATTAACCAGATTACACGGGAAGCCGCTAAGGTAAATAAGGCCGGCCTTCTGTCACTTCCTCCCCTGGGCCTGGCCAACAAGGGGCTGAAGAGCTGGCCCCTTTGTAGTCAACTGGGTGGAAAGAAGAAATAACCATGAATGTCATGCTTGGTAATTAAAAAAGGAGAGGGAGACAGACAGAGAGAGAGCAAGAGAGAGAAAGAAAGTTGTCTCCAGGGGCCATCTATGAGAAACAGTGTGAAAACATCTTTCTGATCAACTAACATGTCAGTATTGTTCCCTTTGACCAGACAGGACTAATGTAACCCTCCCCTAAACAGGCTCCTGTATTCCCTTTTGTGATCAGGGAGACAAAAACCCACAAAACATGAATTAAAGCTGCCTGACTCTGCTCATTAGGGGTGAGAGTGAATCATTCTGTGCCTACAAATCTGCCTGCCTGTTAACCCGCTTCCATCTTTCTCCACGTGTGTCTCTTCCCTCCTCCACTTCTGCACTCCTGCTCATTCTTGTGAACAGATAAACGCCTGCAGTTAATTGGTTTATGGAAATTGCACCAAAGTTACAATTCTCATAGCAGCTTGAGCTTTGAGAAAATGAGAGGAAACGGGAACCACTTCAAATTGTACCAACGAGAGAACCGTATATTATCTGAATTCTGACCTGGCAATTCAAGTATCTGATGTGTAAAATGCCTTGTGAAGTATGTTTTAGCTTATTGATACAATATAAAAGTAAAAAACTTTTATTGGTCTTATATGTAAAGTGATATCTTTCTGGAGACTAGTAATTACATAAAGATAGATATTAATAAAAGCCGAGATGTCTGTTAGCGGAAAAAAAGAGGTGCAATGTCTGATAAAAGCTTCATAGACATAGTGACTGAACACCAAAATATATTGGTAAAGTATAAATTAATAAAAAATAAAGACAGTTTATTTTAACAAACTTTCGAAATTTAAAATTAAAGCCTATTTTAAATAAGTAGGAAGACTAGGTGTTAATATATCCCAGTAAGCATAAACCCATTGGCAAAAACTTTTAAACATAGCCATTCATTTTTTTAAATATAATTCTTGTCTGCCTCAGAGTTGTTTTATGATTGAAAATATGGAAATAATTAGTTTTATTTTAAAATTTGTTTATTAGTGTTGTCTCTTCTCTAAAAAGTTTATAACAACTATGCAAGATGTGAGTCAAAAAAAGGTTTCTAAGCTCCCTTTGAGAGCAACATAAAATATACAAATAATTTGAAGGACTCTTTGGAGTATTTTTAAAATAGATACACTGATCTTAATTATAATATATAATCACTTATCTTCTATAATGCCTTTTTTCTAATCATATTAATAAAATTATGGTGTAAAGGGAAAGTTGTACCAAATGATAATAGCAAAACTTCACTTTGAGAAAAAATTTCTAATGTTCTAACAATTCAGGCAATTGCCAAATAAGTAAAATAAGAAAGAAATTTAACAATTAAATAATAGTTTCTGTTATTAATTGATTAATTCATTGATTCAAGAAGTTTTTGTCTGTTCCCTTTCTCCCTGCATTTCCTATACTAGGAGTGGGGAATCTCAATGATTTAAGAAATGCAGGTTTTGTTTTGGGGGAGGGAGTCTTTTAAGGATAGAGACCACATTAGATAAGAGATTTTCCTAGGTTATTTAGAGTTTAACTTCTCTTCATGAAAAACCATTATTTAACTAAATTTGATGGTAACATTTGGAAACTACTCATTTTCCCTTATCAAAGTAAAGTAATCACAACTTAAATTGCTTTTGGATCTAGACCATTCTGAATTTCAACCATTTAGGCTGTTCTGTCAGAGCAGTGCCTGCCTGTGGTAGATGGTGTGGTCCTAGATCTGAAGGATTTTTATTCGCTTTGTTTTTCACCAACTTACCTAGACTCCTCAACCATACTGGTGAGTATCTCTCTAACATGATGCAATGATTTCATTTGAGGCAGGAGTCTAAACTGGTTATGGTCTTGAAAGCTAAATTGTCCCTTCTCTTCTTAAATACACCTTGCACAGTTCTGCTTTTGCTATTATTTTCCTTTATATTCTTCTCTCTAATCTGCTTTCCATTGTGTTGCTTCTTTCTAATCTTTTAAAATTTTTTCACATTAACTGACACTGTATGACAAATATCTTAACCTCGTTTTCAGCTAGTTAGTGAGCCAACTGATTGATCCCAACTGTGACATTAGCATTTTTTGATTCTTGCTGACTTTCTCAACATATGAGGCTACCCAATGGTCTGTGTTTTTTTCTACAAAGTGTCGCTTGAAAAAAATCTGAAATTTGAGAAATTCTAGAATGTAAGTTTCCAGAAAAGTAATGCTTTCTCAGAGTGAGGAGAAAAAAATAGACCACCAGATGACTGGGTTGTGAGTAAGTATCTTAAAATTTGAGATGCTTGTTTACCTCAGCTATTGCCTTTGATTTCTGTTGTTCCTGGAAAGGAACCTAAATGATAAATGGTTCTAGTTATCATTTTTTCTATCACTATATGAGAAAGAGATGAAAATTCCTCTTTCTTGGTTTGTGCACAGTTATTTTAAATAAGGTTTGAATAATGAATGAGATGTTTTCAATCTCAAATTTCATATGTTCATTTAGATGTGCAGAAATAAAAAAATTGAAATGATAAACTATGATATTTCTATATGTTGTTCATATTTAATACACTTTTTGATTTCCAGTTATATCACCAATGGCATAAAAATTCATGTGTTATTAAAACATTTGTCAATCCTTATGGAACCTTTCATTCTCTAAGGTTCTGAGTACTTGTTTTATTTATTTATAGCTAGGATTCAAGTCATTTATCAGGTAGAGAATTCAGCATTAAAATTACCTTAATTTCTTCTTAGTAAACAATGACAAACAAGTTTTCATTCAGCAAATTAGGTTAAAGACCTGAAGTTAAGCATAATGATCTTAGCTTTTTGGATTATTTGGCTTCAACTCTTCAAGGCTAGTCTAGGCAAATTGATGAGCTGGATTTTCTCTGGAGTAAGAGCATGAAAATTGTATGTTTTTTATATAGCCCTCTTATCAGGTGGTTAATGCAGAAAAATCTTATTTGAATCTTAATTTCCAAAGATGAGAATAATGGTACATCTCAGGTTATACACTCCGTTGTGAAGAATGAACAGTTCCTCAATATGTTCATGGGGACTTGGTGTGAAATTTATAATAGCCAAATTTATATTAGTATCAAGAGCTTAACATAGTAATTCCTTTTTTTGTAGTAATATTCAAGTTCAGTGAATATTGTTCCAATTCTGTAATACGTAAAACCTTTAGGTAGGATAATAAAGGAATTTAATAAAAAATTTCATAGAAAATTTAGTTCTATGGCTGAATAGTCAATTCTTCAGGAGTATTTTATTTTAATAACTTAAGTAATTTAATTTCACTTAAGCCTTAGACTTAATTCATAGGTTAGATTTTTTTAGTATAAAAACTACTCTCAGGAAGTCCTTAACTCAGTATTTCTTTTCTTTGAAAGACCTTGGTACTAGCTGACATGCTGATATTAGATTTTTTATGCTGATATTTTTATTCCTACCACTTTTTTTTCCAGAATATTCTTGGGGTACAAATGTTTTGCTTACATGGATTGCTTTTGTATTGCTTGAGACAAAGATAAATGTGCCCATCACACATATAATGTACACTGTACCCATTAAGTATGATTTCACACATTACCTGCTCTCCATTCCCACCTGTTGATTTCCCATTGAGTTTTAGTTCCTACTGTGCACATGAGTGCTATTCAGTTAGTTCCAATTTAATAGTCAGTACATGTGGTGCTTGTTTTTCCATTCTTGTGATACTTGACTTAAGAGAATGGTCTCCAGTTCCTTCCAGATTGTTATAATAAATACTAATCCATTTTTTATGGCTGAGTAGTACTCCATGATATACATATACTGCATTTAGTTAATCAACACGTGGATTGATGGGTATTTGGATTGATTCCACATCTTTGCAATTGTGAATTGTGCTTCAATAAACATTCAAGTACAAGTGTCTTTTTGATAAAATGACTTTTTCCTTTGGGTAAAACCCCAGTAGTGGGATTGCTAGATCAAATGGTAGATCTAGTTTTAGTTCTTTGAGGAATGTCCATACTATTTTCCATAGTGGCTGTAATAGTTTGCAGTACCACCAACAGTATATAAGTGTTCCTTTTTCTCCACATCCATTCCAACATCTATTGTTTCGGGACTTTTTAATAAAGCCACACTCACTGGGGTTAGGTGATACGATATCTCATTGTGCTTTTTATTTGCACTTTTCTGATGATTAGTGACATTGAGCATATTTTTAATATGTTTATTAGCCATTTGTCTATCTTCTTTTGAAAAGGTTCTGTTCACGCCTTTTGCCCACTTTTTAATGGGGTTGTTTGATTTTTTTTCTTGCTGCCTTGCTTAAGTTCTTTGTAGATTTGGTTATTGGCCCTTTATCTGATATATAGCATGCAGACATTTTCTCTCATTTTGTAGGTTGTCTGTCATACCGTTGATTGTTTCCCTGAATATGCAGAAGCTTTTTAATTTAATCAGGTGTTATTTTTTTATTTTTGTTGTTGCTACAATTGTCCTTGGGGTCTTTCTCATAAATTCTTTGCTAGGCCAATATCCAGACAAATTTTTCCAACATTTGCTTCTGGAATTCTTATGGTTTCATGTCTTAGGCTGAAGTCTATTATCCATCTTGAATTAATTTTAGTGAGTGGTAAGAGATATGGATTCTGTTTTGATCTTCTACAAGTGGCTATCCATTATTCCCAGCATTATTTACTGAATAGGGATTCTTTTCTCCAGTATATACTATTGTTTGCTTTGTCAAGGATCAGATGGCAACATGTGAATAGTTTCATATTAGGGTTCTCCATTCTGTTTCTTTGGTCTATACGTCTACTTTTGTACCATTCCCATGCTGTTTTGGTTACTATAGTCTTATAGGATAGGTTAAAGTCTGGTAAAGTGATGCCTAAATTCTTGAGTGCTCAAGCCCTGGACTGGGATCTTTCTGCCCTTATGTAGTAGCGCATTTTTTCTGAGGAGAAGGGTGGGCACTCGCCCCAAATCACCACTCCTAGGACCCCCACCATACACTTCCATCTATTTAGTACATGTATACTCCCTCATCAATTGAGTCTAGCTCTCAAATCTCTCCCTGGTCTATGTGTTTGACTCTCCTAGTGTGCATTTCCAGGAAATGCTGGCAGGCAGGGAATTCCAAGACTGTGCAACCCTGTTCTACTACCAGTCCTCAAAGGAAAAGGAGTGGGCTGGACTATCTGTGGGGCCCTCAGCCTGGAACACATGCTTGTTGGGGGCAAATGGCTGCTTGTGAAATTTTGGGCTCAAACTGCTCTCTCTGTTGTAATGAGTGAGAGGATGGGCCACAGCACCTGATTAGCCAGCATGCCTGAGGTGTTTGGTTACCATGGAACCAGGGGCTAGACTATTCCTCTCCGAATACCACACCCTTATCCAATATTGTGGTTCTCTAGTGGGATGGATGGGCACTCTCCCAAATCCCTATTCCTCAGCTCCCCACCACACTCTCACATTGGGTATATCCATGCAGGCTTCTTTGTCAACTGAGTCCAGCTTCCATACTTCTCCCCTGTGTCCCCCTGAACCCTTCTCATGTCTAGGGAGCACCAGCCCAGCTTGCTTATCTGAGCCACCTACATGTGACCCCACAAAATACCAGCAGGCAGGAAGTTCCCAAATTGTACACCCCTATTTCACCACAAGTCCTCAAGGGAAAAGGGATGGGCCCCACTCTCTGTGGAGACTTCAACCTGGGATGCACCCCTGCCAGAGGGAAGCATCCCTTCATGAACTTCTCAGTTCAAACTATGTTTGTGGTTGTAATGGGTGCGGGAGGGGCTGCAGCTTGTGCTCAACCCAAACCGAAACTGCTTTCCCTGTTGCAGTGGGTAGGGGAGGTGCAGTAGAGGAAGGGTCTGGATGGGAGATAACTGGCACTCTGGCCTCCTGTGACACTGTCCTGGGGTGATCCTCTCCAGACTGCCCCAACTGCCGGGACTTCCTAGTTCACCCCACCATTCCTTATTTGCTGCCATGCCTGAGCTCGTGGAAGGTGGAAAAGGCTTCAGTGAACTTAGTGTCCCATTGCTCACTGAAGGCATGTAGGAGGGGGAGGAGAATCTCCCCTTACCCCTCACTGGGTTCTGAGTCTCTCTGGGTTTGATCCACATCAATATCTTCTCCTCTGTATCTTCTTCCTTCTCGGCTTCACTGTTTCTCTCTGTATGGTCTCCAGCCATCTCTGTCTTCTCTCTTGTGATCCACATCTGAACTGTGACTCTTCTTCTCTCTCCTTTATCTGTTAACTGCCTTCCCTCTGGGATGGTCTGACAAGCTATGTCTCTAGTTGTCCATCTTGGACATGTCCTTCTGGCCATCTTGGATGTGCCCCTCTGGTTATAACCTGAGGATATTTATACTAGAGTTAGGTTTTATTCCATCATCTCTCCATAATACTTAGTTATCCCCAGAATTATAATATTTTAAGCTATAATCCTTAATAATAGCATCACAATAACATAAATTAAAACAAAATAAAAAATGCCCAGATTCCAAACTAATAATTATTTTTATTCTTTTAAAAAATAAAACTTCTGCCACTTCATGACAAATTGAATACATAATTGTATATATTTTGATTATGGAATATCTATAACATTATATTCTGCTTCTGTTGATAGAATATAAATAAACATTTTACATGTTGTTACATAGACTTTTAATGTTTTAGATTTCATTTAATATTCTAATACAAATACTACTTTCTTAGTTTCCATTGGATAGACTTGGAATTTATTTACAATTTGCTGCTTCCAATATTCCAATAATCATCAGTAAATATCTTGTAAAAATAGTATTTTCTTTCTGAGAGATTTTTTTTCCAGAAAATTCTCAGGGAATAACTTCAGTGTGTTTAGAAGAATCAAATCCTTCCCTGGATACTACAAGAAGACCCTAAGTTTTATATCTTTCATTAAACACTAATTTTATGAGGCATGCTAGAATTTTTTGTTATTTTGCAAACCCTTTTGTGGTATTTTACATTCTCTTCCAATTTTCTCTAAATTCCACCATTCAAGAGAGCCTGTAAGAGAAAAAAATGCTGCACTGGTGTCTTTATTAACTTTGGTTACTTCTTCAAGGCCAAGAATTTTATTTTGTTCTACATTTCTTGTTATCCTAGTAAATAAAAATATGAAATAATACCAAGCCTGGGACAGAATCCTCCAGAACCTATTTTTCAATGTTCCTTTTTCCTAAAGTTTTTCCCTAAGTATAGTTTACAAATAACCTTTAAAAGAGCTATGCTGTGATGATTTGATGATATAAAATACCCACAGTCTATAGTTCTGAAAATAGGTGCCTTGTAAAAACAAAATTTTAAACTTGGTTATTCAATGAGTGATTTCAAAAGTTAAATGGCATTCAATTCAAAGTAAAATTACATTCATAAATGGGTATTTTAAAAATATATCTGTCTTTTGTGCATACATGAATCCATTTCTTTCAAGATCCTAGTAGCATACATTAATGTTAATCCTTATTTGGATTGAGGTCAGTATACAGAAAGACAGAAGTATGACAGCTATAATAAACTCAGGTACATTTTACTATTTACACTTTAAGATCTACAAAAATAGTTTATATTTGATATTATGCTCATTATTACAGTTATGCATCACAATAATCCTATGATATAGTCACCATTACTATTCCCATTTCACAAATTTAAAAAAATCTTAGAAAGTCGAAAACATTTCCCAAGGTCACACAGTAAGTGATGGACCTAGGGTGTGGACCCAGATAGATTTAGCTCTGGGGTGCATATAATTAAACACTATCATACACTAGGAAAGTGATGACTAAATCTCAAGTCAGTGGTGAAATAAGTTTTATCTTCAAGATTTTGCTTCAGGCCATAAGGGAAAAGTTTGTGACAGTCCAATGATCCCATCAAGAAGAACTACAGAACCTGATGGCATACAAAAATGGTCTGTTAGGTGTTGAACAGCTGCCACAGCAGATAGGAATTAAGGGAACAAGATCCCAGAGAAAAGGGAAGTTCCTCCAGGTGACCAGTATTCTGAATGTCACTGAGCATGTCAGAATAGTTTGCATTTGTTAGTAAGGGGTCTGGGGAGAGGAAAGATTGAGAAGTCAGCCGGGGTGACTGTTCAGAGTGCAGACTCTGGGGACTCTCAAGAGCAGCAGTGAAAGTTCTAAGCTGCCTAGACCTCAAGACATGAAGGGCCATGATCCCTGTGGGGAAAGAGGTGCAGAGAAGAGCAGCATTTCCTGAATCTGCAAGTTCTGTGGGACAAGAGGTTAGGAATCTAAGCAGAAACCAGACAAAAAACCAAATAAACAAAAACCAGAAAGTCTCAAAGTGAGGGTTTTTTTTTTTTTTTGGTTTGTTATTTTCACAGTGCTACCTATTTACCAATAGAAATCTATCTGTCTGTTTATGTATCTATAATCTATCTATCTACTGAGAGATGGAAAAATCATGAATTCATAGATACCTCTAATTCCAATCCATCATTTTTACTCAATTGCTCAATTCTAGTAATCATCAAAAGTATTAATAGTTACATAATTGTTAACCCATACCAACCAAAAAATAAACCTACTAAAGTTTGATAAATATTTATTGTTCTCTTATTCCAGAAGATATAATAAAATACTATGATCAAAAGCTATTTGCGTCTCTTTTTTTTTACCCTTCCTGTTCAGTGTGGTATGCTAATCACTTAAAATGAATTCATTTGCTTATGTTTGTATTTCATATAAAGGTTTTCGCCTATTCTTGTTAATTTTGGTTTTTTTTTTGAAAATATGAAATATAAAAGTTGCTCCAAAAGTTAAGACTATAGAAAAAGTAAGCCCATAGAGGTATCTATTCCTAACCTACTCCTTGAGATAACAAGTTTGATTAGTTTATTTTCCTTGATTTCTTACACAAAACACATACAATGAGTATAGTACATATAGCTATTTATATTTTGCCTTTTTATCTTTAAAATACTTTTTAGAAATATTCTTTATTCATTCATATAGATCAAATTCCTCTCCCCTTCTTTCTCGTCTTCCTTCTCCTTCTGTTCTTCCTTCTCCTCTTTCTTCTATTAGTGCAATAGAAGTAGCATAATAACATATGATCCATTTTGTATATGCACTGCAATTTATTCAACCAAATATCAATTTATGAACATTTATATGGTTACCAATACACTACATTTATAAGCAATGCTGCAAAGACTAACTTTGTTCATGTGTATTTTTATATCATTGAGGGTGACCTTTTAGAGTAAATGCCTAGAAGTAGGCTTGTCAAAAATTTCCCAGTCATCGCTTGACTGGATCAAGCTCACAGTCTAATAAGCATGACAAGAAGTTTTCAGACTAGAACCTTCCCTGAGTTAATGTATCAAATAGATCAAATTTACCACACTCTCAGAGGGGGCTTTTAACCTATAACATTTAATTTTCATAATTTTTTATTATGCATTACATAAATTTGCATTATGATTTTAGATATTAGTTTTTTTTTCCCTTTTGCTTTGTTGCCTTTCTTTAGACGATACAATTATATATTCATTAGATCTTCTTTGCCTGGCTTCTAGTTCAACTAATTTTTCTCTGAGTCTTTTTACCTTTTATATGATTTATATTCACCCAGTTGTACTCCTTCTTTCTTTAGTGCATCTTATTGAATTTTATGTCAACTTATCTTCTCTTGGAAATTCTGTAATTTTTGACATGATTTTATCTTTTTGGTTTTTTTATTGAATAAAATCTTCTCCTGTTTCATTTTTTTCTTCTTCGTTCATTTTTTAAAACTTTTTGTGTTTTTAAAAATATCTCCAAGTACTTGTTTGAAGATATCTGCTATCGTTTGAAATGTTGTGATACAGTTTTTCTTACTACATGGTTATGTCTTTTGCTTTGGTTTTTGTGGATTTCCCAAGGAATTTTTATCAGCTGAAATACTCTGATACCGGTTCTCTGCTTTTTCTTATCATATTAAAAAAGCTTTAAGTCTATACATTTAGTGTAGAGGTTGGCAGTGTACACAATTCGTACTTCAATAGCATTCTCACTTGTCAGTGCCACAGAGTAAAATTTCTTTAGTGGTTGTCTTTTAAAATGTTGTTGTGGAAGGAGGGTTATGTTTCCTTTAATCAGTTTTAGTTCTTGTACGACTGAAAGATTCTTAAATTTTTCTGTATTTTTTTTCTCTACTTGTCATCTTTTAAAAAACATTTTACTCTCTTTTCTTCAGAAAAAATGTCCTTATCTTCTACCACCTCAAGCTCTGCATACTTTTAAGTACTGCACCTGTAATCAGTGCTCTGATTTAATAGGCTGCTTTTCTCAGTATCTCATACTTACTGTGGACCTACTGTTTTTTAAAGGGTTGGATTTTGTATCAATTTGAGGTTGTGCTCCCCAACTTGCTTCTTCAACAAAGGCTTCCTGGGTCCTGCTCGTGTTCTCCATCATGGTTATGGCAAGATCTCAAAATACACTTCTGATTAAAATTGAGTTTATTTTTTAAACTTGCCAGTGATCTGAAATATTTAGTATTCTAGATCTTTTACTTAAGTTGAAGGCAAGTGGTTTTATTTGTGCTTCCTGCTGATCTGTAAAAGTTTGCCTGTGCAGAACAGACATATTGAGAGATTTAAGGGTAAATAGTCTGGAAGATTCACTGCAATTATTTTAACAAAGAGGAATTAGTACAATATGGAGAATTCTTAATCAAGTATTATTAGAGAACTGAAAAGATAAGAAAGGATCTCTGATATGCCCTGTAGTAAGTGATGAAAGTATCTGGAGTTTCCTTTAGGGCTGGCTGAGGGAACAAAGAGATAGGTTGGGGTTACTGAATGTTAAAAGCTGGAAGGAGGAGGAAACCCCTAAATCTGGAACTCAAACTTTTGAGGAGGGCACAGCCTGAGACTCATAGATATATCTAAGGGTGCACGATGAAGTAGGCTCTGGTAATATGGAAAAACTGAGAGCAGGAACCAACCATTGTTGTCAAGCTGAGGGACCACTGCCCAGTTGACACTAATAAAAACTAGAAGCACTCAGGAAGAAGCACATCCTTTATTCTCTCACCAACTTTCCTGTCTCCCTCGAGAGGGAGGCTTAACAGAGAGTCAACTGGCAAAGAAAAAAATGTAGATTGCAAAGTCCTAGCCCCAGAATCCCAAAGCAGAATGCGGAAAGAGGGTGGGTTTGGAATTTAAAGATAATAACTTAACCTAGTAAAATTCATTTTCCACTTTATTAGAATTCACTGAGCTGTACACTTAAGATTTTTACTTATTTACTTATTTCAGTAAAAAGTTACTTAAAAGGGAAAGATAATCCTATATACCATCTCTCCCTCCAGAACTACCCACTCTCCCTCACAAATAATTCTCATGTGAATAGTTGTGTGGCTATGGTGGCTTTAAGTTGTGATGGCAGCCATATTTCTGTGTCAGTAATTCTCACCGGGCCAGGTACAAGCCACAGGGGGGGAAATCAAGCAGTTGAGTTCTAATAGTACTTAGGACATAGTCATACAGACAGACATGCTAAACCAAAAAATATATGTATATAATCATATGGGATTGTCTTACCTAAACAGGTATATTCTAATTTCAAATTAAAAAGATAATAGAGGAAAGATTATAAAGGGTATTTTATCTTTCCAAATAAACTTGTGACCAACACTAATCTTTATATGTCTAATAACATACTTGTGTTATTGGTGGATTGTTACTCAAATTTAATTATTTTGAACTCTCACAAGTTTATTATGTACTAACAACTCTCCTTGAATAAAACAATGTTTTCGTATGTTTTCAAGAGCCCTATCAAATTACTCACAATAGGAATTTTTAAATGTGTATAGGAAAATATTAATTTCCTTCTCTTTCAGTACCAAAGCATGGATGTTCCTTATCATAAACCATGTCTTTTAAAAACTTAGTTAAATTTGCAAAAAGCCTTTCAAAAAAATTGGCATTTTAAAGACATATAATAAAAGCATGGAAATGTTCTTTCTTGAAAGCAAGGAGCAAAGAAATAAAAGGGATTTTTTTTTTTTTTCTGCTGAGCTTCATGTTTAAATGGAACAAGTGGGAAAAAATTAGGTTGAGGATATTTTCACAGCTGGAATAGCTACAGAAATTTAAATGTTTAATGTAATGGTTATAAAAATAATCCCTAAACTATTTCAATACTGCCAAAAGAAAAAGTAAATGATTTTTTTTTTAAATTATACTATACTGCGGTCTACCAAATTTGGTGTGCATTGGCAGGACTGAGTCCCTTCTCTGCTATTCCTACTTCTATGATTTTGGAGAGTGTTGAAGCACTGTCAGCCTTCAATTCCTCAGACATAAAATAAGTGGAAGAATCCCTCCCCACCTGCCTTGCTATGCAATCATTACAGAGACAAGTTTCTCTTTAATGGTAAGCAGAGGTACACCATGCAGGGGCCTCTCTCACTATCAGCCTTCCCGTTGTTTAGTCTTGCAGATGACTAATATGTAATTCCTAGATTCTAACTAGGCATAAAACACCCACAAGTCGCTATTTCAGAAACTCTTCTCAATCAGAACAGCGTTTGCAGATACAAACGTGTATGCAAACACTCTCTTTCCTGAACTTACTATAGACATTGCTGCAGGTCCTTCAATTATTTCCATCTCATCATTCCCATTAACACTAATGGGTTTCTCCCTTCAGCCCTACCCAGATTTAGTTGCTGGAGCTTTCTGTTCCATACTATATCTAACCCTCTGAAAGGCCTTCCTTGTTTATTTTTTTTCTTTTGGGAGTTGGGGTGGGTGGTGGTGGAAGTGGGTAGGGAAGCTTAGAGATGCCCTAGACCATTGCATAGGGAAGTTCCAAAGGACCCAGAAAGTGTAGGAACATGAGGAAATGTCTGTCTGCTGGAACATCAATAAAAGACATGCAGATAGTTATAGATAATGATGTGGCTCCTAAACATAGACATGGTGAGGACTGACCTTCAGTATTCCTTAGTTGTTGCCATATTGTCAGTGGCTTGCTATCTCTATATTTTGGAATCTCCCAAGCTTCCCACATATTCTTCCAAGCTCAGGAACTCTTTTCTCTGCATTTCCAACCTCCTCGAGTTGACCTTCATGTCCTTTCTCCAGTAATTGGTTGGAATAAAGTGTAATATCCTCCTTAATTCCTCTTTCAACCATGATGACAAAAAAAAAATTCTTTTTCTTTTATTTTGGAAGTGAAAAAAAGGTGAACATTGACTCTTTCTTAAAAATTCATACTATAAAAATGTTAATTTATTTTTTTTCTTGCTCCCCTATAAAATGTTAATTTTAATACAGGCATGCTCAATTCTCTAACAGAATAAAGAAAAGTTTGACCTCAAGTAAGTATGGAACAGAAAATCATAAAATTAACGTATGTCAAGATATTTTCTCTGCAATCAATACAAATTGACTCTCAAAATGAAAGATAGCTGCCATTGCTGGTGCAGAGATTGATACTCAGTTCCTTAGAGTGGTTCCTTTGGCTTCAATATCTTTTTCTAGAACATTCTAGAACTTACCTCTTCGACTCCTCCTCCCAGTGTCTTGTATGCCTAGTGAACCCATGTTCATCCTCAAATATTGAGGTTAAATGACACTGTGTCTGTGAAATTGCTCTTGATTCTGCCATGAGATTTGATTTTACCCTCTTCCGTGTGACTCCTATAATTCGCATCAACCTCTATGTGTTATATGCGTGGATATGATTATATGGCAATTGCTTGCATGCGTGTCTAGCTCCTTACTTGTCTGGGAAGCCTTTCAAAGCATGCACTTGTTCTCTTCCTCTCTCTGTCTTCAGTGCCTTGCAGAGAGCCTGACACAGTGGAAATATTCACTGCCCGTTGGATAGTCAAGATATGTTAAATGCTGAGTGAATATTTTGATCATTTGATTTTCATGTGTTACATTTGAAGAAATGGATTCTTCAGATAGTTAAGTCTCTTGTCTGAGTCACGTACCTAGAGAATGGAAACGGAGAGTCACGCCCAGATCATCTGATTCACGTGCAGGTTCAATTATCTTCCCGTCACTTCTTGTTTCTTCTCTATGATCTTTCTATTCATTTCCAGTATTTCTTTTTGTATTCAATATTCAAAAGTAGGATTTTTCTAAAGGACTTATATATACTTGTGGGATTTCAAGAAGGATCATATGTGTACTTATTGGATGATTCAGTAACCTATTGGACTTATGAGGGTAGATAACCTATTTTTCTTCTTTCCTTTCCTTTTAACTTCATCAACTGTCTAGCACAGTCTGGCACATAATTCAGTTTTTAATACATGTTTTTTGAATAAGTGAGCAAAAAATGAGCAAATGAATGGATAAGAAGCATATATTGATGTTTTCGCTGTAAAACTGTTGTCTATTTATGAGGAAGTTTAAAATTAAACATTTATACTGCTACTTTCATTTCCATCTTCTAATTATTCTCATGAGGCATACTATCATGAACCCAGATTTTCATTTTTTAATATATAAAGTAAGGGAAAGCATAGGTCACACTGTCTCGCAAATATTTCTTCCACCAAAGTGACAACAACAAAAAAGTCATTAGCAATGGAAACAACTCTTTCGTGAATAAAATGTAGAATTTAAAAACAACAATAACAATAATGGTATTTGACATATATTAAGCACTTGTATTTATTGCATTACACGAATTATCTCATTAAGAGATGGCCTTTGAAATAGCTATTGTTATCCATATTTGAATATGGGGAAGGGGAAACAGAGACGTTTAGCAACTTGCTAATGTCACAGAGCTAATAAGCAAACAAGCTAGGATTGGAATTGAGGTCTATTTAACTTGGCCACTTACCTTACAAACTGCAAGTTCCAGAACTTTTACCAGTGATTTTAAGATATACCAATCAAACTTGGGAATAACTCTAAAATGTTAAACACATTTTCTTTTTTTACTGCTGGATTTCTTGGGGCCTTTGATATGCTAAAATGTACATAGTAAATTTTTGTTAGGGAGATAATGTGTTACATTTCTTAAATTTGTTTGTCCATGGAAACTTTTATTTTACATGAATAGTATTCCATGAAATATACTTTTGGAAAAGTTACTTTAAAGGTTTAAAAATTTCCACTCTTTTCAGATGAAACCAACTAGTCATAAGTTATAGACTGAGTGTAATTGTGATAGAAAAAAATGCCTAATTGCATTCGACTGTGCTTTCTAGAAGAGAATATAAGTGTGAATGGAACATTTTATTTAAGCAACACACTTAAGCCCATGTTTAGTATTGGTGTACTCAGAAAAAGAAATTATTCCTTTTTCAGTAGATTTATGATTAGCCCTTCAGGACACTAGCAAATTATTTGGTATGACATTAACTTAGCCAAATTTTATAGAATGTTTTACAGTTAATGAAGTCCATATATTATTTTATTTTGTATTCACAAGAACCGTGAAGGTCAAAATTATTCTTGTCTTCATGACAAAGTCGAGGTTTAGAAACATTGTTTTTGCCTTCTCAACTTCTCTTGGTTTCACATAGAGATAATGAAATGGTAACTCGAGTGCAATTCAGCACTTGAAACTATCATAATGATTCTCTCTTCTCAGACCACACACTTTCCACCTTTGGGAATGGTTGGAGAACATGCCCTGGAATGTTCTTCTTCCAACTCAAGGAGAAAATGAGAGGGACCTGCTCTTAGTGTTTCATCTTTCTTCTTCATCATCTATGCCTATCCCAAATGTGCCTTTGCTTTCCTTCTCTTTCCTTTTTCTTATATATTTGTACATTTTCTAAAGCTCCTTAATGTGCCAAGATGACAACATGTATTTTCCAATGTATCGATTTACATGTCACCAACTTCTATTTTGTCACCAATAGAGCTTCCAGCCCATGGATTTTTCATGATGTGGCTAAAGAAAGTTCCTTCCAGTGCTTGAGAGATGTTTGTTTTTTCTTTCTCACAGGTCGACTGTTAAATTTGTACTGTACATTTATCAGGGATGCTCTCAATGGTACTAAAGCTGACAGGGAACAAGCAGGGGCTGACAGCTTCACTCCAGTTATAGCTGATTAAAGGCTGCTGAGGCCTGAGGGCCCAGTTTCTAAAAGAGGACCACTCAGATTCGACCAGAACAATTCCAGCCTGCATCTTTTATGCCAGCTACTGTGGAAATGTCTGAGTTTTGCACTGGTGAAAAGAGCTGTGGAGAATGAAAGCCAGCAGTTTAATAGCATTTACTAGAAGAGAAAAGCATAGTTTGATTGGAAAATAAAATAGATTCACATTCTAATGTACCCAAGTATACAGGTGCACTATGTACACAAACACAAAGATGGCATATAAGCTCACAGACATGCCTGTATTTCTAATGATAACCCTTAATGATTATTGCCAACTATTATGATGCCGAGTAATTGTTGCACAAGAATACATAATAATAATAGGCCTTTGATTTGCATAGCACCTTTAAATCCTAAAGTGTTTCACATCTGTCATCTCATTTGATTTTATACAATAATTGCAGAAGGTGAGAATAGGAATCAGTACTCCAATGTTACATCTGAGGAAATTAGAGTACCTCAAGTTTTGGTGACTTGACCAAGTTTGAAGAACTATTACCCATACTACTAAGTGAAGTATCCCAAGAATGGAAAAACAAGCACCACATGTACTCACCAGCAAACTGGTATTAACTGAGCAGCACCTAAGTGAACACATAGATACTTCAGTAATAGGGTATTGGGCAGGGGGCAGGGGGGAGGGGACAGGTATATACATATATAATGAGTGAGATGTGCACCATCTGGGGGATGGTCATGCTGGAGACTCAGACTTGTGGGGGGAGGGAGGGAAAGGGCATTTATTGAAACCTTAAAATCTGTACCCCCATAATATGCCGAAATAAAAAAAAAAAAAGAGAGAGAGAAAAAAAAAAAGAACTATTACATGGCAAAGGTAATATTTAATTATTTCAATTTCCCACTCATGCTCTTTCTGTGAATCTAGTAGCAATATTTGATACTTACAGATTTAGGCCACTTTCTGCAAACATTAGCTGCACTACAGAAACCACTCTACTTATTATTGCTTATGTCAAACAAATTATCTGTTTATGAATCTATGACATTCCAAGATTCTAAGTTCCTCGAGGACATTGACTATGTCCTTTTTAAAAAATATTTTGTATTCTCAGCTCCTGGTACAAATACATTTGATAACTACCTGTTCAATTGAGCTGAAATGAAGGATTCTTTAAAAAGTAAGTAATTATATCAAACACTACTTTGAAAAATGAGAGGATTAAATAACTTGCATGAACAAATTATTTTGCTACAAAATCAGAGGACATTATCAAGAAAGTGAAAAGACAACCTATGGAATGATGGAAAACATTTGCAAATGTATATCTGATAAGAGTTTAATACCCATAATGTATACAGGACTCCTGCTACTTATAAACAAAAAGACAAAAGACTTCATTAAAAGATAGGCAAAGGACTTAATTAGACATTTCTCCAAAGACGATATACAAATGGCCAATCATCATATGAAAGGATGCTCAACATCATTAGTTATTAGGGAAGTACAAATCGAAGCCCAAATATGATATGATTTCATATGTGATGGGATAGTTAAAATAAAAAACAAAACAAAAATGAGAAAATAAGTGTTAGGGCAGATGTAGGGGAATTAGAATCCCCCTACATTGCTGTCAGGAATGTAAAGCATTGCAGTCACTGTGGAAAATAATTTGGTGATTTCTTCAAAAGCTGAACATACAAGTATCACATGACCTAGAAATTCCACTCCTAAGTATATATTCAAAAGACTGGAAAGCAAAGATTCAAACAGATACTTCATGCTCATTGCAGCATTATTCACAATAGTCAATAGGTGGAAACAACCTGTGTCCACCAACAGATGAATGGATAACAAAATGTACTATATAATTTCTTTTTATTTTTCGTTAAACAACAGAAATTTATTTTCTCACAGCTCTGTTGGCTAGAAGTCCAAGAACAAGATGTTGGCAAGGGTGGTTTCTTCTGAGGTCTCTCTCCCTGGTTTCAGATGTCTATCTGTGGCTTTATTTGCTCTTCCCTCTGTGTGTGTCTGTGTCCAAATCTCCTTTTGTTATAAGGACACAAATCGTATTGGATTAGGGCCCACCCTAACGATCTAATTTAACTTAATTACCTTTTGAAGACTCTGTCTACAAATGCAGTCACATTCTGAGGTCCTGGGGTTAGGACCTCAATATATGAATTTGGGGCAGGGACAAAATTCAGCCCATAAACTTAGGAAATTCTAGGGATTTTGAAACTCTGTGCAAGAAACCAGGGTCAAAGGGACAAAGACCAGATATATTCTTCATTATTCAACACTTTTCTCCTTTTTTTATTTCAGAATATTATGGGGGTATGTTAATCATGGGAAATATAAAAAATGATTTTATAATGATTTAGAAAAGAGAAATGGTTTTACAATGATTTAGAAAAGAGAAATGGTTTGCTTCTTCAAAGTTATAAGTTAAATTTCATAGCTATATCTAAAAATCAATGTTGATTTACTTTGGTTAACTAGTCCTTGTGTTTGTATATGTGTGTGTTAAAGAATATTTGGTGATTTTATTAAATATTTTAGACATTTAAATGACCACTGAATCACTTTTATTTTAGCTGTCGTTCAAACCACTTTGTGCAAACATGGCCACAAAATTAAAGATCATCTTGTTAAATAAAAAAAAAAAATGTATATACAATGGAACATTATTCAGCCTTAAAAAGGAATGAAATTCTGATTCATGTTACAACCTGGATGATCTTGAAAGCATTATGCTAAGTGAAATAAGCCAGACACAAAAGAACAAATATTATATGATTCCACTTAAATGAAATATCTGGAATTTGCAAATTCATAGAGACTGAAAGTAGATTTGAGGTTTCCAGGGGCTGGGAAAAGGAAAACAGTGCCTAGTTATTGGTTAATAGGCAAAGAGCTTTGATTAAAAAGTTCTGGAACTGGATAGTGGTGAGGTTGCACAACAATGTGAATTTAATTAATGCTATTGAATTGTACATTTAAAATGGTTAAAATTGGAAATTTTATGTTATATATATTTTCCCACAATAAAAAATGAAAACAAAAATCAAAGTGATATGTTATCATATCTGTGACCTCACCTTTGCTCTGAAAATGTTAGTTATGATAATCAAATGGAAGAATAAAATTAATTCCTATTTTCCTTAGAGATTTGTCTTAATTTAGCTCCTTCAACCTATTCTTCTTTGATCCTTCCCCAAAAAGGAATAAAGAGAAGTTTTATTCAGAAACTTAAAGAATTTAAGGGAAATATGGAAGGTGATAAAGGGTTTAGAGTTAATAAGTGTATTTTATTGCATGTGAAGCTCTGAAAGTATATTTCAAATACAATTATTTATGGTCATTGAGTAGACGTCCATATTTTTAATAAAAATAATGTAACATAATAAGAATTAAAATTTGTAGTGAAAACATTATGGAAACAAATGCTTTTTATTTTCTTAAATAAGGTTAAAATTCCCAAAGTCAAATTTATCCAAAAGGAAAACTAACCAGTTAACACAAGATATTAAAAAATTTTAGGCAATTATTTATTAAAATTCTATGTAGACCTCCCATTTATCATTATAGTGAATTTCCAAATTTTCTGCTGTAGAAATACTCTCAAGTAAAGCAATATCTATATACATACTCAGTTATTGGAACTTCTTTACTATATATCCTCAAATATCACTCTCTTTATAAATTGTCTTATTTGGGTTGAAATAAATATTTGTCCTACTAAACACATAACTTATCCTCTAAAATGCTTACATTTAGTTAATTTGGTGGAAGTAAACAGTCAAATAATTGCTTCATGACATGAGTTGGTTAATCTATTTTTCAATTTTAAACCAGTTGTGTTATGTAGCTTAGAAAATAATTTTAATAAAAGCCTTTAATTTTAGATTTATATTTAAAGCAAGATTTGTTATTAATAGTAATCACTTTGTTTCTAATTCCATCTGTAATGTGCCATTACATACATCCTTCCATGTAAAGAGATTTCCAATAAACATATAATATTTTGTCACTTTTCTTCTTGTCCTCTCAGGGATTCTGGAAAGATTTTACAGTGCTAATTCACAAGTGCAGAGAGTTTAAATTTGTAATGTCTTGCTTCTTCAATTGGTGGTTGTTTTTCAAGTACTAAGGTACCTTGCTGTTGCATTCACGCATTAAAAAGAGCATTTAAGAGTAGAAATAGAGTTCACTTTAGCTTCTCCCAGGTTGCTTTTATTTGGTGTGGGTCATTTAATCAGTTTTTTTCTGAAACGTACATAATTTCCAAATGTGTATACAAGGGTGTGTGATTATTTTCAAATGCTTTTACTAAAACCACTGGAGTTTTGTTCTATTTTTTTTACTATTTTAACCAGGGGCTTTTCATTATACTGTCCCACTACATTTTCCCCTTTAAATTTCAGCCTTCATTTATTAGCACCTGAGGCCTGATTCTCAAAAATGCTGATAAAAACTCCCCGCATAATCCTTAGAAGAGCTTGGCTTAATACTGTACTTATAAAACATGTTTGAAAAAAGAAATCATTGCTTGTGGTTTGAGAATAATGCCAAACATAACTACAATATGTTGAAGAAAAACAAGATGCAATTTTCCTTTATATTTAACTTTAGGTTTATTACAAAATTTATTTAAAGTGCCGTTTCTCTAATTTGTTTTTAGTAATAAATCTTAGGAAATCATAATCAAGATATTTCAATGTACATACTAAAGAATTATATTTCAAAATTTTACAATGTATCCTGGGGAAAAAACTCTCTAAATGTGACAAAATCCATACCTACCTTACTATAGAACATTATTATTATGGCTTGAAAAAATAAAATAGATTTTTAAAAACCCACAAAGTTTCAAAATACTTATTCAATGCCCTTTTACTCATTTTTATTCATTTATTTATTCACTCCTTCAGTTAATATTTGTCAAGTCATGTCAAATTCTATACCAGATTCTGTGCTAGGTGTCTATGTAAACAAAGAATAAAACACATACAGGGATTACAAGATCTAGTAGGGAAGAAGGCTAACTGAAATAATACGGAATGTAGAGTTCAGTATCAACTAAATGCTTTATAAGATCAAGAATTGGTTAACTGATTCTTCCTAGAGAGTCATGAAAGTCTTAGTTATGGCCAGATGTGCCTTATCCCACCGAATAGGGTTTTGAACAGCAGACATGGAAGGAAAATGCATTTCAGGTAGAAGGCCTGGAATGAACACAGGCACTGAGAGGCGAACACACATCGAGCATTGGTGAATGTGAGGAATTTGACATGGTGAGACCACGAGAAGCTATAGGAACAAGGTGGGGGGCAGGATACAAGGCTGGAAACCTAACGTGAGGGTCATTCGAGAAGAGCACGTATAGATTCACAAGCAGAGAGAAGTCTTGAAGCTTTCCTGCAGTTTTCTCACCTGTCATTTATCCTTGCACATACTAGAAAGCCTGATTCATGAACACCAACATTCACCCCAAAGTAAGCTATTATAAATCCACAGAGGCAAGTTCTAAGGACCTATAGCTCTTCAGAGACAGACTTTTCTCCTCCCAATCTTGGATCCAGCACTGCCCTGAAAAACAGAGTCCAGGCCCTTCTGAAGAGCTATAAAAGGGACGAAGCAGGGTATAGCAAACAAGAAAGAAGACTAGATTGAGATGACTAAGATTAAGGCAAGTTCCTAGGAGAGGAGGAGGTGGACTAGGAAAGGGGCATTGGAATATGAGATAAAGAGATGCGGGGTCCAGACCAAACTGTGAAAATATCTAGTCATAAGGTTTGCAATACTTCTTTCACCTCTCGGACATCACATTTTCTTTTCTGAACCAAGAGTTGAATTTGGCAATCTTGGATAGCCTTCTAGATTCTATGACTATGACGTGTATGATTATGAAAAGAACAATGAAAATTGGGAAGGTTAAATTCAATCATAGTTTTGCCTTTATATATCTTTGAGTATCTCCACTTAATTTAATTATTTATATCTTTTTAAAGGTTTATAATTGTTGTATTTACCCTGTGCATTTGTGTATTAGACCCACACTTGGGGAGAATTTCAGACTATCCAAGTGTTAAAGTTTCTTTCTTTATAGCTTCATTGAAATAAAGATGAAACCAGCATGAAAGTGAGCAGCCTATTAGGTCTGGTCTCACCACAGCACAAACAAAATGGGAAAGCTTTGGGAGGCTGATGGCAAAAATGACCAAGGCTAATGCAGGGCCAATTGGCCATCTCTTCCCGGGAATGCTCTGCCAAAGATCATCTCCATGGCTGCCTGGTGGAAGAGATAGTCTTTCTTCACTTACGGAGCTCACCGTGGGCACATCATCTCTATACTTCAGAAGTTGGCATAAGCAGGCCCATAAGCTGCAACCACTTAAAAAAATATTTCCATGGCCAGAAGCCCTTGTTTTGCAAACAGTTTTCTGTTGTGACCGAGTCTTCCATTTTTCTAGGCCATCTGATAGCCTCATCTAGGCTGGCTCGGGGAATATTTTCTATGAAGGAGTAAGTAAGAACTGTGGTAGGCACTGTGGCAGACACCTTGCAATAATAAACCATGTATTAGTTCTTTCTAGCTTTTCAGATGCTCTGAAGTGTAGGTGCTATAGTCTCCACTATACAGAAGAGAAAAGATTGAGTTCCAACAGATGAAAGATTTTTCCAAGGGCACATAACTAGCACTGACACAAGGCGGCTTTGAATACAGTTCTATGTAATGAGAAAGTTAGATAAAAATCTAAGAGTATGTGTGTGTGTTTGTGTGTGTGTGTGTCTTTGGATAATAAATACATAGTAACTGCTTCTGTTCACATGAGGTTAATGTGGATTGAATAAGCATAAACAGCTACCTTTTGCTTGTAAGACAAAAAGAATGATTTTCTAGCTTGGAAAAGCACTTCTCCTTCCAATAGAATTATATTGAAGATGGAATCTGCATATAAGAAATCTACATATAAATGCCATTTACTTTGATAATATCCACAAACTGGATGTGCAAACTACAGTGGGAAACATTAAAAGAAAAAGAGATGCAAGTTTGTTTTGCAAGTTGCGTTCAAAGGATACTAGATGAAAGATCCTCCTAATTTCCTAGCCAGTTGTGTATTTCAGTTCAAATAGCAGAGTTAGCAGTAGCTTCGTGCATGTCTATATGTCTTCGTGCATGTCTACTTACTGTCTACTCCTCTTACTTTCTAGTAATCTGGATTTATGGTGCATCTCTCCTTCTCCTCCATCTACAAGGTCCTAGGACATTCAGGTAGCCAATCTGCCCTTAAATATGTCTCTGAGGAAATGGTGCTAATTAGTATTGGAATTTACAGCCTTCCATTTTATTGACTTGTCCTACTTTCTTCGATAATTAACTAATGAGTAAAGTAATGAGCTATGTTAGTCAGTCATGCTGTTCAATTAAACGGCAAATCAATTATTGAAAATAGTTTCGGACAGCTCTAATGTTGGCATGATGTGTGTGTATGTGTGTGTGCATATTTAATGCAAGTGTAATTATGTCCTAGATATTACAAAGTCAGTCTATGTGAGGATGGTATGACTGGAAAGGTCCTTCCTGACTGCAGTGCAAACATTATCAGTCACCAACATGCAAACAAGTGCTGGTATTTGTCTATGGCTGTTATACAGTTTGTAAGTGTTACCTAGCTGAGATATCACAGCTTCTTTGGGCTTATGTCTTACAAAGCAACCTCCAGTGGATGAGTAATAAGAGAGAGCGAAGAAAAATGAATCAATTTTTCTCACTTTAAAAAGGAGTCCAGGATGCCATGATTAAGGTGGAGACTAGATCTAGTTGTGATTTAACTTTTCCTTTTAATCTTGGGTCCTTCATCTTAGATATGTACTTGTTTTTCCTTAATTGTATTGGTGACTGTCTGAAATAGAAGATAGACATATTTCTCAGGCATGACAGCATGACTCAATCTCACCAAGAGTGAGGAGACCACACATATGCATATACACACATAGAGCAGAATAAAAGCCAGAGAGCCTTTGTAAGTCTCTGGCCTTGAAGCATCCCTCAAGGACAGGTGAAGTGACTGTCAGATCGCACAAGCACTGCTCTCCACCACAATGCCATTTCCAAGTCTTTGCTACCTTTTTTTCTGATCGGTTCCTTAAGAAGTGCCTGTTACCTGGGCATTTCTGTTTGCCTTACCTGATGCTGGCAGTTTACTGTGGATTTTAAATAGAACACCCTATAGTTTTTCCACCTGCTCTTGACTTTGTAGCAATCTAATATCTTTTACATAAATAAATGGTTTAGCCAGCTGCATTTTTAAAACCATAACATGGCTTAGATCATGAATCTTCAAAGATGTCAGTTACAATACTGAAGAGTATCCAGACTTACAATAACCGTTCACTATTTTTAAAAAAGGACCTTTAATTTAAGATCTGCTCCATTCTTATTTCATCTTCATGACAGCTGGTTGTCAGCAATATAGGAGAATAATTAGTATATTTTCCTTTAACGTAGTTTACAAAGACTGTGATTTTGGAGTTCTTAAGCTTTTTAACGATATCATCTTCCAGAAAAAGCTTGAGTAAAATCTTAAAAGGTAAAACTTTTGTTAGTGTGCAAGAATGCAATTTGCACCTTCAAAATATCCTCATATTCTTTAAAGGTGTAAAGATAGTTTTTATCTCCTAAACTACAGTTTAGAATCGTAACCTTCAAAAGTGATTAAGCTCTATTATAGGAACAACAAAGCAAAAAGCAAATCCAAACCAGGTCAAAAAAGGCAACATAAAGTTTTCATTTCCAAGCAGTTTTAATTCTGTGTTTGTGTTCTTGCCTAAGAGGAAGCAGGGAACACAAACATTCCCATATGAATTAAATTAGAATTTACATATGAATTACATTAGAAATATGAGCTCCATCAAGGAATAATTAGCACTGTCCTGGGTTATGTGAAGGCGAACAAAATTAAATAAGAACAATTTCAAAGGCAAGTTTTGTTTTGCCTCTTCAACTGAGCTGGTTTAATCAGTGATAATGACTGAAATAAATCCACTCCATCTAAAGTAATGTAGAGCTTACCATATTGTGTGAAATGCCATTACTGACTTAGTAAATCATAAAGTCAATGAGACTACATCACTCACCAGTCTTTGACATGGTTACTTTGTGCTTAATGCCAAGTGTTAAGGTGGGAGAATTTGATCCAATCAGAAAGGGTAGTGAGGGCTAATGTTTCAAAAATATTCCAGGGAGACATCATAAAAGTCAATGAGACTCTTAGAATCACATAATACATGTTTTGTATCGCATTTGTTGATGTTGTTACTATGATTGTTATTTTATGCTCACAGAGGACAAGGACTGAAATTTCTCTCTACAAAATGGCAGTCGCTACTAAAGAAATAGAAAAATTAAAATATCAACTGGAATTAGCCCAGTGACACAGACGTGCTTCAGCCACTAAACAGGGTTATGGTTTATGAGTGTCTCCCCTAATGAGCTAAACTCCAGTGACCATAAAACTGAAATATAATTATGACATTAAAGATGCCTATATTTGAACTTAATTATTAATTAATTTAATGAGAGGAGAGGAGGTCGTAAAATTGCTAATTAAATGGCTCTGTAAAACTGCAGACGGTGGAGGATTTACCAAATGATGAATCCCACAACAGTATTTTTGCTGTATCAATATCCTATTAATATACAGTATGCCAGAGGTAGTGGCTAGGAGGTGGCTGCTAAGTGGTGCAAGCTTGCAGTGTGGTACGACCTAGAATTCCAATGACAACAACCTTGAAGAAACTTTAGCCCTTCCATTCAGAATAGGAACTGAAATCTGCTAAATGAACGGAGGAGGTCAGAGCACAGCTCATCTGACTATAATTCCATGGTGACAAAGGACTTTTTGTTGTTGTCGTGGAACTACCACCTTAAGGTTTGTCTTGTGGTGGTTAGAAGTGTCAGGGAAAATTTGGTCTGCACTAATTAGAAGTGTAGGTCTGCAAGAAGTCTAAATATTAATCCATGCTAACAACTAGCCAACTCTTCATATACCACGCTTTTGCAAATGCAATTCAATGGGAATTGCAATTCTTGGCAATTAGTGTACTGAGAAGAACAAATGCTTGATTTTAGCAGGAGACAGACTTTGATTTAATCATCTAGTTGACCTTGGGGGAACACATACACTTCTCTGGACCTCAGTTTCTTCATCAGTAAAATGGGATAAATGATCCTAAAGCCACAGGATTGCTGGGAAGACTATACTAACAAAATACGTAATGCACATAGTGATTGATCACTCCTAGAAAATGTTCAAAAATGAGAAATAAATAAAGGAAAGCTGTATGTGTTGAATTAGCACTCTAGGGGAGCAATCTGTGAGATACCCACACCACACATGGTGTGAAATGGTACTTCTACCTCAGCACTTAGGAGGCAGTACACAACAAACAAAACTAATAGCAGGTTTTAAAAATAATGAGTCAGTGGGAGAAAAATGTTCCTATTCTTTGTTCAATTTAATTCACAGTAATTTTTATTGGGGTACTTTTAACCATATGGGGGTAAAATATGAACAAAATGATATTTAATGACACATTCAAACCATAAGGAGTAAAATATGAACAGAAAAAAATAACATTTAAGAATACATTTAAAAGAATAGCTAGATGAAATTCAAGGTCATTAGAAACACTGTACGCTTGTTCATACAAGCTTGAAGTTGTCCTTATCAATTTACAAAATATAGTGAACAAATTTTCTTATGATAAAAAGATGATTAAAATGGATTCAAATTAATGCATAATGTTGTTTGAATTACTTAAGTAAATTCAAAGTCCTTGTTCTTTTTTTTCCAGCATGTTTTATATTATAGCTTTTCCTAGGCATCATAAACTATAATCCTTTTAAAAGCTGGTGGTAAATATAAAAATAGTAAATAATGAATTAATAAAAATCAACCCAGGAGTGAAGACAAATCTTTTTATTTAAAAACAAAATGAATTTAATAATTGATGAATGCCATTGATTATATTTATTTAGCATGGCAAAACTCATAAACAACCTTGAAAAATTTGGGCTTGCTGAAAATCCATTTATGGATGAGGATTTAACTGTATACATTTCGTGTTGAGAATGTTTTAAAGGTCTGCTTATGATTGTGTGATATCTTGATTCTTAGAGTAGAGTTGTGATTAGAATGAAAGTCTGAAAAGATTAATTAACTAATCTTGGATTAGAAAATTTCAAACTAATTGAACAAGGGAAATAATTCAACTCATCAGCCAAGTCCCAGATTGGTATCATATAGCACAAGATGATACGGTATACTGTAACATGACATAATTATAGTTGAACAATGTCACAGTAAAAACTTCAAAGGCAGGGAAGAATCTCTCTCTCTCTCTCTCTTGCTCTCTCTCTCTCTCTTAAAGTTTGGAATAAATGGAAGGATTTATGATAGCAAAAATCAGTGAATTAATAGCATGACTAAGATAAATATTGTGATACACACACACCCCCTACATACACTCACACTGATATATGAATACTGGGTGGTGGAAGAATGTGAATGTCAGAGGAGTGAACATTTATTCTAAGTACAAGAAGGGACAATTACTTCCCTTATTAATAAGAAGTGGTTATTTGTTTTAATGCTTAATGTTTTGTTTAGTGCTTGATGAACTATAAAGACTAGGAGAACATGAATTCTTCTCACCACTAAGCTAGGCAACCCTACGCTAGAACGCTCTGTGTCCTCCTAAGCATGTATGTTTCCAGAAGTGGATGAATGAGCTCACTCCACTCTATAGTGAACTCTGTCCAAGTTAGTGAATATGCCTCTGATAATCTGTTATATTTCTAATAAACGAGAAAAGGAAAGAGGACATTTTTCAAAGGGTTAGAACCCTTTCCTACTCCCTAGAGCTATATAACACAGACATTGTTTCTTACTAGGTTTCTCTTGAAGGGGTCTCAGGAGGTCCTCACGTAAACACTTTGATCTTAACATATTGAAATCACAAAGAGATATAAATTTTCTTCTGTTAGATTTGACAATGGTTATCATTATATATTTTTCTTACAGAATCCCCCTGAAAATTGTTTTCATTTTTTGTATTTATTTTACAATTAGCTAAAGTAGAACCAGAATAATCATTTTGTTATTTTTAATGACAGTTTAGTTACATGTGGAGATTAATTTAGGGAGAATCATTTATGTTATAATCTAGTCTTACTTTCTAAGATGAGATAGCCATTTTACTTATTCAAATTTTTAAATGTTTCCCAGTAAAATCATAAAGTTTATTCATAGAAATTGCACATTGTGTTGAATTTATATCAAGGTAGTTTATATTTTTGCTGCTATTATACATTGAATCTTTTCCTCCATAATAATTCTGTTGTTTTTTTATAGGAAAGCAATTTATTTTTCAAATTAACTTTTTATTAACCTTATTGAATTATCTCTTTTATATTTTTCCAATTTTTCAGATACTTCCTTTGGGTGTTCTAAGTAGATGAAATTATCTGAATTACAATAACAATAGTTTTGATTCTACTTTCCCATTTTCCCCCTTATCTAATTGCATTAGCTAGTACATCCAAATATTAATTTTTAAAAAGTGGTAGGATGGTAATAGTGGACATCCTTCTTTTCTAACAATTAAATATTAAACTGTAACTACATGTAAAGCACAGTGTTAGATTCTTTGAGAGTCAAAGGATGCTTTATGATATTTGGATTGTGTTTTTGGGAAATTAATTACATACTTGTATAAGAGGAGAATTATAAGTTAATAATTCTAATTTGATATAAAAGCTCTGGGTGAGAAAAAGACAAAATATGATGGAAACTTAGATGAAATAGAAGTGTATTCTTCTTGCTGTATTTGCTAAGTTCACATGGTACCAGTGACAGTGATTCTGACCTTAAAGGTAGTATTCCTTGATGAGCAGGTCTATGCAAACATACCCCTAAAAGCTGAGGAAGCTGAGAGACTGAAGAAAGAGGTGGAAAATTCCAGTTTCTCAGAAAGAAACATTTAACAAGGATTTATGAGCAGAAGCCATGTGTTGGGTAGCCACAAGATGGTGGATCCCCACACCTGCTCTCCAGAAAATATCCTTTATATAGCAAGCTGAAAATATCCTTTATATAGCAAGCTGTTTTGTATAACATGTGTAGCTGGTAACACCTTAGATTTTCTTGTGAAACTTGTGACCACTAAGGGAGTTAGATAAACATCCTTAGGAGAGGTTATCTATGTTATAGGCATTGTTTCTTTATAGGGGGTTAGCTGTGGGATTACCTTGGTATACAGGAGCCCAACATTGCTCATTGCAGTAGTTTGGCTTCAAGGTGGTGTCCCTTTTGCCATGCAACAGGCTGTTTTCCTACAGATAGCATTTGAGCTCATGGGGTCATCTGAATCAAAGAGTTGGAAGTAGAATGGCTCATATGCATAGTTGGCACAGCAGTTCCATGATGATAAAGGAACTGGTTAGCTCCAGCTTTGGTGTTCAGTGTGGGTACACCTGAACTCATAATCATTATATACCAAGGACCATCATTCCTCTGTATGCCCAGGATTTATTTCTTGACTTACAACTGTGTGGTTCTTAATAAGACTTTTCATGATTAGAAATATTTATTCATTTTTTTGTTTGTTCTGTCTTTATTTTTTTCTGATGATGGAACTATATGGAACTAGAATTTACCTTAGTCCCTGAAGACCATGTTACTCCTGGAGGAGGAACTGCAATTTGGGAAGAGGAGACCTGTTGGAACATAAACAAACAAACAAAAAAAATCTTCTTGCACAAGAAATCCTTCAGTTGAATAAAAGGAGATTAGTTTATGAGTGATGTAAGCATGCCTAAAGTAATTTTATATTAAGATGTAACAGACGGGTGAGGCTAGGAAATGGGAGGTATAGTGAGTTGAGACCTGTACTACTTAAGCTTAAGTGAAATGGATGTAGTAGAAAACAAGAGATTTTGGAGTTCTAATCTCAGCTTTGTCATTGACTGGTTGATTGACCAAAGTCAACTTTTTCAATTTCCACAAGTACCCCGTTTATTTATAAAATTAAGAAACCTGAAATAACCCATATTTCCTTTAACATTAAAGGAAAAATCAAGAATAGTGTCTATTATTAGGTACTTTACAAATAAATCACAAAAATGTAACCACAGAGACAGATATTCTGAGTTACAACACATGTTGGTCTTTATCTATGGCCCACTGCTATTTAGAAAGACAGTTTTATTTTTAAAAGCTATGATTTTTTTAAAAGGACATATGGGAACTCCATGCACTCTTCAACAAACAAAAAGCCAAAACATCTGGTGTACCAAATGGAGAGGGAGAAGAAAATGGCCTATTTAGGGAAGCTATCTTTTAACAGTGCAGGTGTATATTGACAATCATTTGGCTAGAAAAATGCTTTGCCAAGCCAGGCTCCAGATATCCACTTTGAAGGAATTGTAGATAATTGAGAATAAGTTTATAAAGGCTTTGCTTTCCATTCCTAATTATGACATAAAGTTTCTACATACTTGGCTGTTTTACATTTATAGTTCTGCATTTGTAATCTGAGAAGTGTTAAATCTGCTTTGCTTTATAAGCACTTGATCCATTGTAAGTTAAAGTTTACACTGGGGAGGTGATGAAACGCCACATAGCATGGTTCCATAAAGAGAAGACTGAGTTCTTCCTATGTAAAAGAGAATTGTCAAGAAGAAGCTGATCAAACTATTGAACCGACGAAAAAATGAAAAAAAGTCAGGGCTATGATATCACCCCATGACTACTTCCTTGCATGGCCTTAAGTCAAGTAGAATATCAGTTAGAATATGAGCAGAAAAGGAGTGATATCTAGTCCATTTCTCATTCACAAAATCATCAAATAACATACTACCATTTTATACAAATTTCAAATATACCAAGGAATTTGACAAGGTGTTACTATCATACTAAAACCCTATTGACTATTTAATGGGAAGTATTTGTTCTAGGATTAAATGTAAAATGCATTTATATCAACATTTAATAAAACATGTGACAAGGCATTAAAGGATATTAATAAGTGTTATCTCCCAAAATAGTTCTGTAATAAAATTAGTTTATGATACACTAGGAATTTCTTGATAGTAGGAAGTCTGAGGATCTTTGATAAGTGAATATGCATTAATGAATCTCCAAGAGAAGAGGAATTTTATGCTGTATTTCCTAAAGGTATTTCATAATGGAGCCCTTGTACAATGACATATGGGACCAGGGCTCTGAGATTCTTTCTAGCTCCTAGATTCTATACCTCTATAAAATCTATTTAATCCATTGATTTGAAAAAAGATTCTCAAGGTCCACTCTGTATGGACCACCATATTAGAAGCTATAGATGGACACAAAGAAGCATTAAACTTAGTATTGTCCTTTAGGAGCCAGCTGTCTCTAGGGGATGAGAATTATTAGAAAGTAATTTTCTCAATGGCACGAATTTTTGTCTTTTTAAAAAATTCCTGCTGTATTCTCTTATTATACTAGTTTCTGGCACATAGTAGGCACTTAGGACATATACATTGAATGAATGGATGATGGCAAGGGTCATGAAAGCACTGAGCACTAAAGCAGTGTACTTGGACTTCATTGTTCATTCTGCGGTAAGTAGGAAGATTCTTGAACAAAGTATATTAACTCAACCCTATTTTCCCAGAAATGGTTGTACATGAACTGGCAATAATGTGTTCAAGCTGAATGGCCATGCCACTAGTAGGATGGTGTAAATAAAGTTTATATGTCTTATCCACATCTTTAATTATAATTAATATAAACAAAATTCTCTACATTCATTTTTTACACAAAGATAAGACCTTAGAAAGATGAATTCATTTCATTTCTCAAAGGTCTCCACATGACATTCTATTTTTCAAAGGTCTCTTATAGAATGGTATCATATGATGTCTCTGGATGAGTTAAGGACTTTAGCAAGAAGTAGAACTGAATTCAAAACTCTCCCACTTATTGTATAATTCTTCTTACATTAATTTCATTCACTAAACTATTAATATTTCAATAAGCCAGTCTACCAATGAGGTCAGCCTCCTGCTTTGAGGCTATACTATAAATCCACTTTCTTGTATGTCATCAACGAAGAGCTAATTTCCATTCTCTGTTTCCAGGTATTTAATGCATGTATTTATTATTTTGCAATCCTTTTTAAATATATTAATCACAGGTTATAGGTATGTTATTTTAGTCTGTTAATTATCTTTTTCTGGAGTATTAATATTCTAACTTTGATAGCCTCAGTACATTCTTGAGCTTATTATATGGGGTTGTCTCCACCCAAGCTTCACAAAAGGATCCACATTGATGGACATTTAATGAGGAAAATTTTAACCACCACAGTCAAAATACCAAACAAAGGAATAGACAAAAATGAGACTCAAAGTAAAGGTAAATTAAGTAAATCATCTGTGATACACCTAGATACAATAGGAGCACTTTAAGCAGGTCTGACTCTTGGCACAGACTTAGATAACAAATCATATTCTTAGTGAGATATCCCCAAATTGGATTTGCATCTAACACACCAAGTAAATATGAAAAGACTGCCAAGTCTCCCCAGCAATCTCATATATTTACATTCTCTGCATTTGGCAATAACAAGGAGAAAATAGGAAGTGTTTCAATCTTTAGGAGGAAATACAGACCATTCAGAAAGAAAAAGAGAAGGCTTGTTTGAGGAATAAAATAAATAATACCTACCATTTAGTGTATGCATATTATATGCCACACACCCTGTCATATTCTTTGTATTCATGATTTTTTTTCAGAATTACAGCAACCCAATAAGGTAGATATTAGCTCCATTGTAATATTTCCAGAGACTGAATCTTAGTAGGTAGCTTGCCTGAGATTAGTAGGCTTGTCAATTGTTGAACTGAGTGTTGGAAGGAGCACTACTTAAGTCCAAATGACTACACTGGTGTGTACATGTTTTTTATATTATAAAAGTAATAGAAAGTTTAGAGAAAGACATGTTGAAGAAGAGTGTTATAGAAACAGATACTCAGCTAGGCTTTTCTCAATATCTACTTAGAGTATAAAAATGAATTCTAGACAAATCTGTAAAACAAGTAGTGCAGTTACCTGTATTAAAACAGGTATTTAAAACAGGTAAATTGGGGTTACTTATTTACCATGTATTTCTGGTGCTCCTTGCTTTTTTTCCTGCTGAAAACTATTGCTACCAAAAAAGAAACATTTTCTGTTGTTATAGTTCAGTTTATAAGAAGCTGAGGAAGTTATCATCCTAATGTGAATTTGTTATGAGAACTATTTAAAAACCACCTAAGCCAGAATACTATAAGAAAATAGTATCAGAAAACCACCTGGAAGGCTTGTTAAAACACACCATGCTGGACTCCCAACCCTGGAGTTTTGGATTCAGCAGTTCTGGGTGATGCCTGGAATTCTGCATCTCTAACAAGTTGCCAAGTGATACTAATGCTGCTGGCCCAGAGACCACAATGTAAAAATGACTGTGCAGCAAGTATTAAGTTGTTTCAGTTGGTGAAGCCCTTGCACTGTAATATTTTTGGCTAGTGCTTCTAGGCAGGGGAGCTCCAACCATGTCTCAATTTGATGTACAAGAGAAAGAACTAGATCTCATCAGTTACTAAAGTGTTGAGTCCTAAACATTTGGAATGGACTTGAATAGCCTAGAAAGAGGTTCACTTTCAAGGAGGGACTGTGGGAGCCCTGAAAAACAATTCATGGTGTCATTGCAGTAGAGGAAGAAGTCTAGGAGAGAAAGCCTGGATTTCATAGAGGTAAAGTGGTTTCAGGAGCATTGCAGCTACTGTTGTCATAATTTATCCCAAACCAGTGACCCAGGGCATGTGTGCTCTCTGGAAGAAAGGTGCTACATTCCATAATCAAAGATCTGTTAGAATAAATGATACTACATTTTGAGGTGAAAGCCACATTTCTGTGACAGCTTAGCGTGACTTAAGGCAGCAGAAATTTATTCTCCTCAGTTCTGTTGCCTCTTCCAGTTTCTGGTGTCTGTTGGCATTCCTTGACTTGTGGCTGCATCGCTCTAATTTGTGGCCCTTTCCTCCTCCTCTTCTGTCAAATTTCTGTCTGTCTCTATGTTAGGACACTTACCATTTGATTTACTGCCCACTGAGATAATTCAGGATAAACTCCTCTGCTCAGAATCCTTGACTTAATCAAACCATTTGCCTTATAAGTTGATAATGTTCATTCTTTTGACATATTATGTAATTGTATTGGTCAGGTTCTCCAGAGAAAGAGAAATGATAGGATGTGTTTATATATTTTTATGTATTTTATATACATGTGTGTATATTTATATACACACATATTTATATACACAGAGAGAGAGAGAGAGAGAGAGAGAGACGAGACAGAGACAGAGATTGAGAGATTTATTATATGGGATTGACTTACATGGGAATGAAGCTGGTGAGCTCAAAATCTGCAAGGTGGCTGGCAGGCTGGTGACCCAGGACAGCCAATGTTCCAGTTCCAGTTGGAAGGTAACATGCTATAGAAGAGCCAACGTGCGGATGAAGTCTGAAGGTGATCTGCTGGAATATTCCCTCCTTCATGGGGGAGATCAATCTTTCATTCCAGTCAAGCCTTCAACTGATTAGAGTGAGGCCCAGCCACATTATGGAGGGTGCTCTGCTTTATTCTAAATTCACTGATTTAAATGTAAATCTCATCCCAAACACTCTCCAAGCAAACACATAAAATTTACCATCACAGCAATATTCACAGGTTCCAGGGGGTAAGACATGGACATATCTTTTAGGGGGCTACTATCAACCCTCCGCATGCGTGTTCAGAACCCAGAATGGCAGAGGAAAGGCCCTTCTGTTAAGCAAGCTTCCTGTGGAGCAGGTCACTTGCTTCACATGACAAGATCACCACATGTGGCAACAGCTCTTTCAGGGTTCTAGCTGTTCCCTTTCCTGAGGAAACTAACATGGGTAAAGTAAGTGGGAAAACTAGCTCTGGCTCTACATTTGGTGTACAGATTACAATTGATGCTCATCATCTCCAGTCTCTACCACCTGTTTTAGATTCCTCCCACCTTTGGGGAGGACCCATGCTAATGTACAGACTTACCTGCTAGAGTCACCCAGACCCTCATCCTTGAGGGCTCTGAGCCATTGGCCACCATGTGGTTAGGCTGTGGCTGGTACACATGCCCATTTTCTGTCTAAATTGAGCAAAGGCATATAAGAGTAAAAACAGCGCATTATTTGCCACTGTGTTGAAGCAGAAGACCTACTTTGCCCTGATGGCAAGAGTAAATCTTCCCGTGGGGGAGCAGACTCCTTGTCTTGCTGGCTGGGGGATTCTGAAGTGAGTGGGTGACAATCATAGTTTAAAGTTTATGAGATTCTTGCTGTTTCCCCTAGTAAGAGCATTTCTCCTCCAAGAACCAAGACTTTTAACCTCAGACGGTCCAAGACTGTGGGGAAGAGAAGCACAAATTGCCTAAGCGGGTCATCGAAAGTGAAGCCACCCATACTTCCATACTCGATTTTTTAGACTTTGTATTTTAACAAATTGGGACATAATATCATATGATGGTTGTTAATTTGGGAAGCACAGTGCACCTGGAGAATGACACCTCATCCTTTCTAGGTATCATATCTCAGCTGTACCTTAGGATTACCTCTAAATGCCATTATATTAGTTCTGCCATGCTGGCAGCTTCTGGGAGGGGTGACATGTGACGTGCCCATTGCTGACGTGCCCATTTGCTGAAGTGTGTCCCTCAGTCTGATGTTATGTTGCACAGGATCCATGTCAGTGGACCAAATACTCTGTAATCCCTAAGATAGGGCTGGGAGAATCTCTGCAAGCAGGAAGGGCAAACATACATCTGTAATATGTGTGAATTTCAGTCAAGATAAATTGCTGCTCCTTCCATGGAGGAAAGGGTCAAATCAATCAACTCACAACCAGGTGGCTAATTAATCTCCTGGAAGTGTGAAGCCATATTGGGGGTTCAGTAGGAAGGTTGGGCATTCAGAAGCAGCAATAGTAAGATCAGCTTTGATGAATAGAAGATGATGCTATTGGATTTATGCATAGCTTCTATTTCTGCCACCATAGTTACTCTGTTCATTCACCCAAAGGGCCAGCATTGAGGTAGCCAGTGACAGAGGATGACTGCCATCAGATGCCTAAGCCATTCTGTCTAGTACTTGTTGGCTGGCTCTTTCTCGGTGACTGTTTACTGGTGCATGTCAACATGCACTGTAAAAGCCATGACACTTTTAGCCTATGCCTATACATTCCCCTAGCCCAGACCCTCTTAACTTAAATTGTCTAGTATTGATTCTTATAGGTCCCTAACCAATCAATAAAATCATTGGCAATGTCCAATGAGTCCATATATGACCTTACAATAGGTCAGATCCCTTTCCATGCAAGAGAGATGGCAAAATGCACCATGTGGAGCTTTCCTTCTGTGGAGCATTTCCCCCATCTGTCTCTCGTGGCTGCCCTGACTGCAACAATAATGCAGCCACAGACTATTTTTTGGCTTGCCCTTGCATATCAACCCAACTCATCCTTGAGCCAACTTTAGACTCTATTTTCTAAATACAGTATTAACATCTGGTTGACAAGACCTTGTTACTCTCATTGAAAACATGTTTTGGTCTCTGTGTATATGTGTATTCATACATAAATATAAATCTATATATTCTATATATTCAAGTATTATGCCTCTGTGTGTAAGCACAAGTATAAAGAGCATATTGCAGGAGGCTGGACTCAGAAATACATGACTTTCTGCAAAACATGAAAAACATCAACAGGTAGACCTAACAACCTTTTTATTCTGATCAATGATTAACACAAACTTCATATCTAAATGCAGAAATACAATTTATATTATTTTATTGTAGTTCTCAAACCAGACAAATTTTACTACACATTATAAATAAGAATAGTTCCTATTTAGGTATCATTATCAAAATAAAAAGATATGTGAATAAATCTTACAAAATTCAGTTGAAGTATGCATCATCCCTAGATAATAATTTTACTTAAATAATCCATCAGGTCTTTGATATTTTTTAAACATTTTCTTCATTGGAGAATAAAAAACAATATTTTCCAAAATTGTAACAACTCCTAAACAGATAGCTGCATTTTAAAATGCATTTTGACATGTGAAACATGACACTCTCTCATTGCAAGGAGCTACTAATGCTGTTCTCCCACCAATTGAAATCAGAGCTGCAATTTTGTATTATTCTACTTGAGAAATGCTAAGGAAATTTGTGAATTCTCATTAAACTCCTGGCATTTTGTGGGAAGGAAAACAACTTCACCTTCAACATAATATTTTATAATTTGATACATGCTTTGGAGGAGAACATAATTCAGATCATTTCACTTTGTAGCTATATTTCTGGAACAACTTAAATCTAGCGTCAATGATCATAACACATGCAAATAAATAAAGGAGGAAAGGATTGGTTGGCAGTGCTTAACCCATGAAGTCCTGACTGTGGAGCACTGAGGGCAGCTGAGGGGGTGATAAAAGATTGCATTGAGTCCTAAGGAGTCTAAGGACAGTGCATACCTAGGGGAGAGGGGAAGTGTAGAAAGAAAGAATAGAGTATTTCAGAAAGAATGGAAAATTAGTTTGATTTTTCTCCCCAATATTTATGAAAATTTTTCTATATTCTTTTATTTTTAAACCCATCTGTAAATTCTAAGGGCCTCCATGAACCGTGAATTCGTCTATCAGAGGAAATTTTAGGAACACAGGCTGAGGGGAGACTAATTACAAGACAGGTAAATGTGTACATTGATTGGGTGTCAAATGTCAAACACAAAGTCAGAGGAACTATTCAAGATTAAAGTTGATTAAAGAGACATTGCTAAACTAAATGCATAATTGTGGCCTTGATCTTGAATTAGTAAAAAAAAGTAGCTATAAAGGACGTTGTTAGGATCATTGGTAAAATTTGCATATGGACTGTATAATAAACAATAATATTTTATGATTGTTGAATTTCCTGATATTGATAACTGTATTGTGGCCGTGTGAAAGAATATTCTCTATTCTCAGGAAGAGGCTAACAAACTTACCAGTAACATTTCACACTCCAAATTATCCTTATAAATCCCCAAATCAAAGGAGGGATCCCACATGCATTTAGAAGCTACTGCACATGCAACATCCATCTGTTGCTTTTACTTTCCTGTTGTCTCTTTCTAATACTATTTTAAAATGAAATTCGGACACATCCTTAATCCTCGTGGTAAGTGGCAGCATTGACGTTTGAACGACCGGTATTGTGGGGTCCCCATTTGTAGCCATACACCTGTGATAGTTGTGTAAACTTGTTCAAACCCTTGCACAATGCAGTTGCCTTGTTAGACAACCCTTTGAAATATGGGATCCAAGAGAGAAAACATATTAATAAACTGCAGCACTGAAGTTAATGAACAAATGATACAGAAGGCCTTTGCCAGTAACAGAGCAGTGATTGAGGCAATAACTGAGTCTGCTGCTCCTCACTTTTTCTTCTTCTGTGGCTCCTCATTCATTCATTCAATACATAATTCTTCCTATGCTGTTTGGGGGTATATGTTGCAAATATAGCAGACATGGCTCCTGTGCTTCTGGAGATTGTGGTCATTCAGGGATTGTAGTTTCTGAAGTGAGAGTTCACTCCATGGTGGGGAGAAAGAATTCAAAGATTAGCACCTTTCCTATTAGTATGATAATCAAGGTACATAGCCATTCCTTTTCTATTGGTAATGACAACTGTATATCAATGTTTCAAAGGTTTATTTTTTTAAAGGGGAAGTATGGGGAATAATAAATGTGAGAGAAGGCTAGAACTTACTGTTTCCCCAGAAAGTAAGACAGTGCTAAAAGAACTATGCTACAGAGAGTGTTCAAAGGACAAAGAAGCCACATGAAAGAGTCCTGTCTTAGTCTATTTATGCTGCTACAACAGAATACCACAGACTGGGTAATTTAGAAAGACCAGAAAATTATTTCTTACACTTCTGGAGGCTGAGAAGTCCAAGATCAAGCCACTGGCATGTTCTGTTGTCTTATGAAACAACTAGTCAGTCTCTGCCTCAAGAAGGACATCTTCCAGATGAGAGGATAGCTATGTTCTCACATGGTGGAGGGGATGGAAGTATGAAAAGGACCAAACACAATCCATCAATCACTTTTATACTAGCACTAATGAGTTCATAAGGGTCATGACCCAAACATTTCCCAAAAGGCCCCACTTCTCAATATGGTTGCATCAGAGATAAAGTTTCTAACACATGAATTTTGGTGAAATACATTCAGAGCATAGCAAGTCCCGACTAGTCAAACCTGAGATAATTTGAACATCAAAATAAATTATGATAGTAATGCATTATAATTAATTATATAAAAACTGATAAACCCATATGAATATAAGCAAATAAACAATTAGTGGAGAGGAAAATCTCTTTCCTGTAGTAGAATTATCACTAATAAATATAAAACATGTGGTTATAAAATAATCAATAAAAAGTAAAACTCATTTTGAAAATTTAATAAGAAACAAGATAATCACGTAGTCTCATAGCATCTCTCGATAACTTACTTATTAATCACAGAGAGACTATTAACTCTACAAATAGAGAACTAGTGGACCCCACATTAATTCAGGCTCCAAATATTACATAAGTACTATTTGGGCTGATAGCATGCACTTTCTAATATTAATAAAATAAACTGAGACAGAAACATCATTTTTGAGATATTTCTTCTAAGAAAGCATAATCTGAATTAAATTATGAGGAAACATCAGACAAACTCAAACTGAGCTGCATTCTACAAAATAGACAAGAAACACAAAGTCAGAGGAACTATTTGAGATTAAAGTTGATTAAAGAGACATTGCTAAACTAAATGCATAATTGTGGCCTTGATCTTGAACTAGTAAAAAAAAGTAGCTATAAAGGACATTGCTGGCCGGGCGCGGTAGCTCACGCCTGTAATCCTAGCTCTCAGGGAGGCCGAGGTGGGCGGATCATTTGAGCTCAGGAGTTTGAGACCAGCCTGAGCAAGAGTGAGACCCCATCTCTACTATAAACAGAAAGAAATTAATTGGCCAACTAATATATATAGAAAAAAAAAATTAGCCGGGCATGGTGGCACATGCCTGTAGTTCCAGTTGCTTGGGAGGCTGAGGCAGCAGGATTGCTTGAGCCCAGGAGTTTGAGGTTGCTGTGAGCTAGGCTGACGCCACGGCACTCACTCTAGCCTAGGCAATAAAGTGAGACTCTGTCTCAAAAAAAAAAAAAAAAAAAAAAAAAAGGACATTGCTGGGATCGTTGATAAAATTTGCATATGGACTGTATAATAAACAATAGTATTTTATGATTGTTGAATTTCCTGATATTGATAACTGTATTGTGGTAGTGTCAAAGAATATTCTCTATTCTCAGGAAATGCAGACTGTAGTATTTAGGGATACAGGGATGTGCTATCTTTAACTTACTGTAAGTTGGTTAAGTAAAACTATTTATCTATCTATTTTTGTTTTTATTTAGAAAGATTAGAGAGAGTGAGAAAGAATGATAAAGTAAATGGTAAGGCAAAGTGAACAGAAATAGTGAATGGCAAAAGGTACATGAGACTTCCTTTTCTGATTTTTGCAACTTTTCTGTAAGTTTAAAATTATATCAAAACAGAAAGCCTTATAAAAGTAAATAAATATGAGAATTCTTTAAATTATAAATATATAGTAGTAATTTGAAATTAGATGAAATTGACAATTTTCTAGTAAAATACATAACTATAAATGACCATGGAAATACAGAGCAACAGAATAGATGGGTCCAGATGGCATTCCAGAAAAGTATTTATCAAACTTTCAAGAAAGAGATAATCCATAATTTATGCACACTGTTCCAAATGGTAGGAAAAGAAGAGATTAGGAACCTCTAATGTATGAGCCTACCAGAGCCTCAATGTTGATTGAGCTAAGGACCACACAAGAAATGGCATCATTTATTAATTTATTTTATAAGCATGGATATGCAGACAAAAATAAACACCAACCTAGATAAAATAATTACAAAATGAATTCAGAATACTAGAAACATTCTAGCTGTTGATCTCAATCTTGGTAGTAATTACATGGATATATACATATGAGAAATGCATTGAATTGTACACTTAAGATTTGTACAATTTATGTATCTACCAACATGGAGTGTCGTAACTCAATAAAAAAGTTTTTAAGAGTTCCTGTGGACGAGGGAATTGGTACAACACCTTTGCTTGTGTAATCACTTAATTTACAAAAACTGTTTCATGATGTTTTAATATATATTATCTCATTTTAGATATTCAATGGGATTCTAAAAGCTTTTACTCTCACTTGTTCCTGTAAAAATCCATTTAATCTTTGTTCACAAGCATTAAATAATCTAAATATAGAATCCTAATTGCAGATGTTGAAAGATTGTGAATAAAAAAATCAAAGGCATGAAAGATTTTCCTTTAGCTTGCGTAAATGGTATTTTTGGTTTCCCCAATCCTTATTTTCCCTTAGCATTTCCAGTCTTTTATAACAGGCTATATGGCATGGCAGCCTCCCAGTGCACTTAAAAAGCTCAGAGGAGCCATCCAATGTATATTAATCTACTGTGAAAACAAATAACTTGAGTACTCACTCTCTTGCAGCCTCAGCCATGAACGGTGGTGGTCGGTATTGACGCTGTCCTCTGTGTGCTGCCAACACAAAAGCCTGTGGACGGGAGCTCTCCCTAAACATGTCAACATTTCTTTTCTTTCTTTTTTTATTGTTTCCTGATCTGGTGCACAGGATACATTCGATATCAGTTACCTTCTCCTCAGTGCAAATCTTACCTTTATTCCTCCCTCATGGAGGAATATTATAAAACAACAAATAGTAGCTCTGATGGATTCGTGCAATAGAACTCTGGGAAAGATCTGGCAACACAAAAGAGAGAATTTTAATGGTTGGAAGGAAGCAAATAAAATGTAGTCAAACAATAACAACAACAACAACCATAACAACAAAACCCAGAAAGCCCTTTGCTTTCCAGCATTACATTTACTATGATGTATTTCCTGAAAGCCACCCAAGTATAACTATTTATTTTAACTAAAGTAATCAAGATTAATGTCAGCAGTTATGACACACACTGTTTGCTAAAGAACACATAGAACAATTGCTCAGGGCAAGCTTCATTAAGAAATCAGATAAAATTAGTAAAACTGATTATATTTCAAAACTCAGCAGCAGCTAAAATTGCCATTCAGGAGCTTCCAATTAACACGATAGGTCTTGTTCACAATCAGCTATTGTAATCTCATTAGCTTATTATATTTTAATCATTGTGATATCAGCACAGCAAAATTTATTTTATTTTGCATGGCTAAAGACTGGCTAAATTGGGTGTGTGGCCTACCTAGTATTAGATACACTCAGGCATTTGGAACTTGGCATCTAGTCCATTCTTTTGGGGAATTATCCTGATCAAGTGTCAAATGCACGTAGATTTCCCTACTGTAGTGTTGAGAAGGCATTCTGGAAACAGCCATCTCATTTGGCATCCAATGATGAGGGATTCATTATAGAGCTGATACTGTGACTCAAATCGTTTTGTAATGGCATTTGGAGAATTGACAGTTTCTGCAAGAAAGAGAGAGAGAGATTGAAGAGAAAGGAAAAAAAGGAGGTAGAATTCTCCAAGTACCTGTGTTTAACTACTGTAACTCTTTGTTTAACTAACTTGTTTCATAAACGTGTTCTGAAGATACTGGTCATTGCAAAAACACAAAATCTTTTTGTCTTTTAGGTAAGGGTGGTCCCAGAAACCTAGAAAACTGGTATTTCATTGATACCAAGTATTGCTGCTGCAATAAGATTATGTTCTGTTGATGGAGACTGGGGTGTGACAGCCATCGACAGAAAGCAATAGGTTGCCCTATTTTCTGGCTGAAAACGCTGTGTGTTTTATGAACTGCCTCTATCTTGCACACCAGGGATGTGTCTGTAGCTAAAGCCATAATAGGATTTTCCTAAATGATACAAAAATACAAATATTCTGTCTAACCAGCTTGGAGAGGTTGCTTATTTTCCAGCAAGTTTTAAGATTGCGTTTTGCCTCCATCTTTTAAGAGTATTTTTTTTATTTCACTTTTCCATTATGAGTTTTAAAGGCATCAATGATCACTAATTGTGTTTTGCGAAAAACAAAACAACAGAGGCAGTTCGCCAATATACTGCAAATCCTTGTTCTTGGCAGGGCCCTGTACAACTGGAGAGATATGGAGAGGTAAATACTCATAGATGTGTACACTGGGAAATTTAGAATCCCGTAGCCTCAAAACCCTGCTATGCTTTTCTAAGTAGTTGAGACTAATTCTATCTTTAAAAAACAGTCACTCAGCTCCTGATACTTTAATGTCCATAAATAAATAAATGAGGAAAAGTGCCCTTATAAATCCCAGGAGAGAAAGTTAAATGAGAATGGAAGATGCAGTCCTTCTGTGACTATCATATTACCATACCTAAGCACTAAAAAGGTGAATGTTCATCATTATTAAAATCATTCAATTTGTGTCTTTAATTATAACTTTTGGGGGCATGAATGGCTCCAGAGAAATTAGTCTTCTATTTGCTCCATGAAAGAATTTAATAAGTAATACATTATGTTAACTGATTTTTAAAAATCCATTTAATTTTTCCCTCAATTCTATTTTAGGATGATGAGTTCTGATATTTTAGAAATTCTTGTTCAGCATGTCTTGCTTAGACAGTCATACCTTTTTGTTTTTTAAAAACATAATTTCCTGGATTTTGTATATTTATGATTTAACTTATAAATTGCTGTCAGTCTTCCATAATTTGAGCCATAGCCTACTTTGCCACGTATTAACCAGCTGTAGTCTCAGATTCCCTTTATGAAAATCCACTCAAATTGTTTGAATGATGGTCCCAGTTTGCGTTCAAGCCATCGTCTTCATTTCTAGTGGTGACGCTTGCATATTTAGGGCAGCTCGGGTTGTACAATCAATAAATCTCCTCTCCCCTGACTATGCAGATTGATCCCTGTGTGGTATGGGATCAGCATGGGCTTCATGGCAAACAGAACTTCTTATAACCCTTCACGTCTATTCTGATGACAGTGGATAATTACGCTGAATCCTCATGTGCAACAATACTTACAAACCGCTTTCCAGAATGTGGCTTTGTAAGTAAATCATGAAATTTTTTAACTACATGCAAATAGGGAAGGGAGGATTTGAAGACACAGCATTTTACAGTTTCAGACAAAGAAGTCTTTTATAGGCAGATTATATGTGTACATATTAGTATAAATATGTATACACATATAAATATTTATAACTACATTTAGAAAGGGTTAGAGCACACATATACATACATGAGTGTTATTTAGTGAAAATGTGCCAAATATAAAAACACTGAGTTCTGAATATTTATCATGAAAAATATTATTGTTACCATTGCCTATCATTTGTTCAGTGTTCATTGTGACTGAAATCTATTCAGTTCAATAACTACCTTTTGTTTCTAAGCATTATGTTTGGTGCATGCCATCAAAGACTTTATAAAAGTGTCACAGGCAGATGAGTTCAATATCAGATGACAATGGTTTTCAATGGTTTTTGGTGTTCTTGTTGATGTTGCTACAGAGAACTTTCTTTAAATGAAATCTTCACTCAAGTAATCAATTTTCAAACAGGTAAGAGCAAAGTTTCTACATTTAAGGTGAAGCTGGGCTCAAAATCCCATTTACTTCTCTTCTTCATCATTGCCCAACTTTAGTGAAATGGGCAAATCACCATAGTATCATCAATTTAGCAGGGGTCCAGGATGCTAAAGGAGATCAGGAAAAAACGGTAGTGATCTAAACAATGCTTTCCATGGATGCTCCATGAAGGAGATGATATCTGATGGGAGGATGAGTGGAAGTTGACAGAAGAGTAAGGGTGGTTATTAAGTTATTATTGAAGATATGGAGGGATGAAAGAACACATGTGAGCAGGGAATTAGTAGAGCACAAACAGGTGATAGGAAGTAATGAACCATGAAGGAGGATACTAAATGACTGAATTTTAGCATCTAGGAATGGGGCTGTGATGAATATTTTTAGGCAGAGATATGGCATGATGAGCTTTATATTGTAGATGCAAAGGTCTGGCTGCAATGTGGAGAATTAATTTAATGGAGTCAAGACAAGACAGGTGAGCCAGCTGCTTCTGCGCCTATCAGAAACTCTGAGGTCAGCATCCGGCCCATAAAATCTCTAAGGTGTGAGTCATTAAACTACTCCTGCTGGGCTTAGTGACTAGAGAAGATTCAGTAAACCTCTCCAAATATGGACATCCAGAAATAGTTAGCTCATTTGTTTATTCATTCAATTAAAAGTCAATTATTCTTTTGTTCATTAAATGAACATTTATCTAGCCACCATGTGCCATTCGGTGGTATCTGGGTCACGGGCCATTGCAGAGTTTAATCTGAACAGCAGGGTGTCTTTTTATCATACAGCTCTATATTACCGGATAATGTTTAATAATTTCTGGCCACTAGGCACAGAAGGTTATAAGCAGGATAGAGGAGCCCTGGAAGTTTCTCTAGTTTTAATCCTGTTGCAACCTCCGTGAATCATATGAGTAGACTCCAGCATTCACTCACTTTCTAGTTTTTTCTGAACTGATGGTACCCACTGATGCACCTCCTGCCCGCTCCCATTCTCCCGGAATTTGACATCAGTGCTCATTTCACTGTTTTCGTCTTTTACACCAGGGTTTCTCAATTTTGCCACTATATTGACATTTGGAGCTGAATAATCTTTGTGGAGGGCTGTCCTGTGTTTTGTAGGATGCTTAGCAGTATCCCTGGCCTCTGCACACCAGATACCAGAAATTTACTCCTCCCTCTCAAGCCCCCAATTGTGACAATCAAAAATGACTCCAGACATTGCCAAATGGACCCTGGGGGAGAGGAAGGAACCACCTCTGGTTGAGGATGGTGGTATTTCCCATAAAACATGATTCAAGGTTTTCCTCCACCTGGATGACTTAAGGCCACTGTAGGTAAACACCTCTTCCCATTCACTGTCACTTGTAGCTGTCCACCTCTCAGGCAGAGCATATACCAGTCACAAGGAGATGTGTGCATAATCCCTGTGCAGCACATACACTGCAATGGCTGTGAAAGTCTTTTTTTTTTTTTTTTTTTTTAAAGGTGTTTCATTGGAAGCCAGGGAAAAGTGTACTAGTGTTTAGAATCAGATCATAAAATGTGGCTATATTCTTATAACTAGTATGTCACCAGTGGTTGACCTTGAACCACCCCCACTCCCCCTCCAGGTGATTCAAGATGCTCCAGTTTGCCATGTGCCAATGAGCTGTTATCATCAGTAAATACAATGAGGCTGCCTTTGAGACTCTATAGATTATGGAAGAGCTCTTTTGTTTTTGTCCTTTGTTAGTATAACCAAAGGTATACAAATTCTGAGCTCTCTAAGTACAGAGCAGTTTAATAATTTGCTTTGGCAGGCTGGGGCCATACTTCCATTTCAAAAATTCACCTCTGCACAGATTCCCAGGGTTATTTGGACTCCTGGATGTGTGGTAAGATCTGCAGGAAGTAGCAGAGAGACAGCCAAGTCCCTGCCTTGGTTCTCCTTTCTTTCATCTCTCACAACTAAAATTCTGATTTTTTTCTTTCCTCAGGAAAACAAAATTAATTTGGAGTCTTTCAAAAATCTTGGCATGTAAAATAATGCAACAGAACCCCAATTTTGGGACTGCTGTGATTGCATTCCCTAGTTAAGCACCCTAGATATCAATACTTAATGGTATTCTCTAAGCTCAGCCAGTGAAGAAAATAGGGTTGTTATCTATCAAAGCACATTTTAGTTTCTGACAAGTAAAAAGCAGCATGGGGAATGCAGGAAGGCTGAAATGAAAGCCTAAAAGAAAACTCATATAACATCTGGTGTCCTTTATCCCCTGATGGCCTTTCATAGGATGATATGATGAGCTTGTTCTGATTTAAGACCTGATGATTTGGTTTGAGAAAACAGGAGGGGGGGGGGCTCGATACAGCCAGGCTGGCAGCAAATTGGGATACAAAAATCTGCTCAAATAATTGGAAACATGACAGATTTTTCGTAACTGATGCCAGTGGCATCTTAGTTTATCCATCTCTCTCAGCTGAATTTGTAAAGTGTGTTATCTTATTGGTTTTAAAGTTTCCATCTCACTTATTTGCAGGGGGAAATGTGAGCAAATCAGTCATGATGGATTGCCTAATTTTCTGGGCTGAATAAACCAGTTTTATGAGATTGTTGATTCCTAGGTTATTAGTTAACAGAAACATTGATCGAGTTCTAACCTAAAAAAAAAAAAGCTTGCCAAATTATTGCATTTAAAATGTTCCATTATTATTACCACAGTACGGGTAATGAATATGCTAATTAAAGAATTGAGAAAGGGTCTCATAGAGTTTTTTCTTGGCTTTTTCTATTTTCAATCCAAATGCTAAAATTGGCTTGAGACACAGATGTCAGAAGATTAGTAATTACTCTGCCAGAAATCATCTTTGATCAAAAAGCCAGAGGAAGGGGCAGAAAAAGATCATTTCCTACCTAGAAAATATAGGTCCAATTTAATCCATTGCAAATTTCGTACTGTTTCATTTACAAAAGCCAGAAAGTAAGGAGAGCCAAATACTATACTGCCATATTTCTTACATTAAAGGAATAATTTAAGGTTCACTGGCTGTGGAAATGCACATGGTAATTAACAAGGAGAAGAGTTTTTATTTGTTAATCTGAACATTTTGACAAGGGGTTGACTTCTTTCAATGCTCCTATGAAAGCAGTAAGAATCTAACAAAAATCCACCCCTTTATCATTTTTTCTCAAATTTGAAGTGCAATCATAAAAATAAAATTCTTCTATGTCTTGTTATTTTAAAACTAAGAGTTATGATAACTATGACAGTGGCTCAGGAACGATTAACAAATTCAGGCATCATCTTTTGACAGAAGAGATGTTTCTGGATTTTTTTCATTATGATTATTTCTTTTCTTTCTTTTATTTTCTGTCCAACTTTTCTTATGGTTGCATTTTAGTGAATATAAATTCTTCCTTGGCAGAATCACAAGTGAAGGAAGTAGTTCCTTTGTAAAAGGAAAGAAGGGAGTTAAAAACTTTTATGCAAGTAGACTTTACTGTGAAATGTTATCTTTTGTTAGTTCAAAGGTTCCCAAAGATATAAATTCTTCAGAACTGCCCTGAGGTGCTGGGGATGTAAATTGAATACTTTACAATTTGTAGACTGCTCCTGCAGTAATGTGTATCTCCTCTGTGAGAGAGTGTTTGGGGATTTTTCAATTACTGGAGTCTGAAAACTCAGAGATTCTTTAGGGCAGAAAAAAAGATTCTTCTCAAAGTTGAGTCACTGATGTTCAAATTAGCTGCCAAAAGCACTATAATGATCTGTGTTCCAGATTCTGCTAAACAGGGAAAAATGGCCCATTTTTGTCAGGGGGAAAATAACCTGCTGTAAAGGCATCCATGAATAACTGCAGGATGGGTTATGTGATAGGTTGAAAAGTGAAATGTATTGTTGATATGTGCCATATGTAATAGACTGATGTTATTTCTAAAACACTCAAATGAGCTTCTTTATATTTTTTAGGGTGATAGCTTAAGTATGGCCGTTAGGCTTATTCTTAACAGCTTTTTACAAAATAATAAATGAAAAAAATGATAGCATGATATATGTACATTTAAAATTAGACATACTTTAGGATTACATAGAGTACAGCCAGCTCAAAATAAAGGTGCAAATAGAAATTATAATTTTAAGATTTTCGTCTAATTCTGCCAACTTTTTCTTACTGTATGTCTTTTCCTCCCATCCCCAATTTGATGGAAATGAATGGATTGTTTCGTTTCATTTTTTTCTTACAGTTGAGCTGCTAAGCACTAGTGAAATAATACTAAAAAGCAGTGGAAAGGAAAAATCACAAAAAATGAACAAAAGAAATAGCTTACCACTGGCACCTTCCCTCTTGATCAGAATGAATTGTGAGCAAAAGCAATCTGAATTAGAATAACACCTATTATGGGATTTTAAACCAAGCTAAAAAATGTTACTAAGGAGTCACCTTTTTTGCCAAATGAGTTATTTTCATTAATATATCTGAAAGGATTTATAATCATTCAATTTTAAATTAAAATGCATGGTTTCGTATTGTTTAAAACAGCTTGTTCTCCTAAGTAGGTCAGCTATTCCGTGTTGTCATTTCATGCAAGTTTTACATCCTGTATAAATGCAGTTTTTGAAAGAAAAAAAAAAAGCTACAAATAAAGCATTCTTTAACTGATAGAGCCAGCCCTTTGCTTACGTTAGGTGCTCAGGAAAACAATCCTACTGGGAAGATTGGGTTTTATTCTACCAGAGAAGAGGAGAGATATTTTTTTTAAGGCTTCATGACCACACAACCTCATAGAACCTTTGATTTACTGGATATTTTCTAACCCTGCTTTTTTAGGAGAAAGAGGTAGAAAATAAGAAATGAAAAGACAAAGCTAAAATGCAATTAGGTGTAACTTGGAGTATTTATAAAGTCAGGGAGGTGGATTAAAACCTTTCCATTTCTAGTTAATAAACATTTATTGAGAAACTACTATGCCCCAGGCAGTAAACTACATGGGACAGATACAAACCTAAAAATTGATCTTTGGCTGTTTGACCCTAAAATATACTATCTAAAACTAAGAAACAAAAAAAGCAATTGATGCTGAGAAAACAAAAAATATTCATAATGTATTCTTGAGAACTTGGTATGGCTTGTCAGGGAGGATGGGATGTATACATGGAACAGTCAGGAAGAAAAAGACGGCAAATATGGGCATAAAACAAGTTCTTAGGACAGAAAGACCTGCATGAGGTGTGAAACTACATGGTACCTATAGGGAACCACAACATTTCATTATCCAGAGGGCAAACAACAAGTTGTAGAGTTGAAGGAGAAATTGAGGTTCTTGCAGTGACACAGGGTCAAGATCTGAGATATCGCCTTCTCATGCTAAATTAGTAGATAGCACATTTAAAAATTAGGTCACATATATTGCCCTTGCCCCCCCCCAAGTCAGAGCTTCAAGGTGTCCATCCCCCAGTTGAGGCATATTGCACTCATACGTAACCTTAACATTTGTATCCCCATAATATGCTGAAAAAAAATCATATGACAAAGTGAAGGATTCACCTTTGTTCAATGACCTACCCTCAAAATATGATACACCAATCAATAAACATCTAGAGTTATGAAAAAAAATAAAATTCCTATTAAATAATCTGAAAAGAATTAGGTCAGAATGGCATTTATCAGCAATCATTCTGACTTTCTAAGTGCATTTGAATTTTTGAAAGCCACCTGAACAAAAGTCAGCTTGCCAAAAGTTATTTACTGAGTGATATGCCAAATGATCATCAATACACCAAAAGTCAATTCAGCAATTTCTCTGCATGAGCCATTTTGCTGAACTTTCCAAATATATTCAAGAATATGAAGAAGACACTGCCCGTGAACCTTAGAGTTCCACAAATTGAGCACTCTTAGGATTGAATATTCCAAGAAAAAATAGTACTGAAAATAATCATTTGGAATATTGAAAAAAACTCTTTAACTCATCAAATTGTCTTTTGGCAAATGAATATTGTTCAACCATAGATGTATTTCTTATATTGACCAATGGTTATGTAAACTTAATAGACTGCTCTATTAAAAGAATTTGGCCTAATATTTTATCATAATTTACCAACTCTGGGTTTCCATTTGATGATGAAAAAAATCAAAGATCAGAATAAAAGAGACATGTCAGTTTCTACTACAAAAATGTAACTATAATCTTAAAAAATGTTTACTTTTCGTAGGTTTGGAAACTTCTCATACAAAATGATAAAGTGGACTTATAATTGATGAATATTCTTAAAATCACTTTTCATATAGCTAACTCTGATCCTTTACGTCTGTACATCCACACTTAACTCACCTGGTAAAGTTATTGTCAGGAATATATATAGTTTGTAATATGACGATATACGCACTCCTATAATCACATTAGCGAACCAGTAGTTGACTTACTACATCTTCTTAAAACACTTTAATGACATATTTCCTTTATCGAGAGCAGACTATTTTTCTCCTCAGTTACTGTAAAATTTTTAAAATCACAAAACATTTTCCACCCCCTGAGCTTGGTCTGCAACTGGTAGAGGGTTTCGGGGTTCGTCGTCAGCACATCCTGCGGTGCAGCGCCAGACTGTGCTAACCCTGGGGACGGCGGCCACAGATGTGCTGGAAACGCCGCGTCCCTCTCTGTGCTAGCTGCTCGACTACAAGGACGACACAAGCAGCGGCGGCGGCGGCACTGGCGTTTCCTGGCCAGTGTCCTGTTTCTGGGCTTTGGTCTCTGCTCACACGCAGCCAGCCCCGTCCCCCGCACGGTGTCCGCGGCGTCACCCGCAGGCCCGGCCCGCCGTGGGCCCCTCAGCGCGGGCGGCCGGAGTCCCGCGCCCCCCGGAAGGGGCCAGAGGGGCGGGGGAGGGGAGGCGCTGAGGAACCGCAGGCCCGCGCGTTCAAGGCCAAGGCCAGCCCGGCTTCCCCGCCGCCGCCTCCGACCGACCGCGTCGGGCCCCGCTACCTGCCGGTCCCGCTCCCCACCCAGCCGGGGGCGCCCGGCCTGCGCCTCCCCGCGAGCCCAGCAGCGGGCCTGACAGAGAAGCGCTCATCCGTCTGTGAGGAAAAAGCCACGCTGATGGTCCCCTGGCGGATGTAATTGTGCTCATTACTGCCCATTTACATTTCATCACTCGATTATCACAAATGCCTCATTACTGCTGAAAAGGGTGTGCTGGCGAGCCACTCGCTAGCCATTCATTCCTCAGCTCGGCGTCTCCAGACGGGCCGATGGGAAAAGGAGGGGCCCGGGAGGACCCGAAAAGGGGCGAAGGTGAAAAAGGTCTTCTATCAGATTTGATTAAAGGCCGTGATTTAAATCGATATTTAATAAAGTGGCTGCTACCACATAACACGGGCAATTCCCCGCGCAGCGAGCACCGTGATTAGGAAGCCCTCGCCGCCTGCTGCGTAGCTCGGTCGGGCTTCGCGCGCCGGCCTGGCACCTGTGTCCCTCGGAGCCGCGCCTCCGAGGTAACAGGTTTATGAGCCGATGGACAGAGGCGATAGGCTCTAAATGGATTAACTAGGTGTCTGCAGTCTGGTGATGAATATATCAGGCAAAAAATAAAATAAAAGGTCTGCATAAGCAGGAGAGTGATAGGAAGCGCCGACAGACATTTGTGCGTGCCGGGAGCCCCACAGGGCAAACACTGGCGCGGGCCTGTCATTCAAGAGCTGTCTCCGCGTGACGGGTGGAGACGCCAGGCCAGGCTGCCCGACAAGCCTGCAGGTGCCAGGGCACAGACGCTTGCTGCTGAGAAAGGCTTCCTTCCACGGGGCGCCTCACCCACCAGCTACAGCCAGCCCGAGAATGTGCTTCCGAAATGGTGTATTTTCTGTCCCCAAATAGATTGGAATTCCTGCGCTAACTCTGATTCCTTGTAACTGCCTAGAGCACGGTGTTAAGAAAGATTCTGAAGCTATATTCCAGTTCAGTGGGAAACCGATTAAACAGGACTATCAGCTAGGGACACAGCAGGGAGGGGTAGGGTGTGACTTCCACACGTGTCATCTCTTCGTTTTGTTCTCCGCCCTCCTCATATGCCTGTAAGAGCTGGATTTGTGTATCCTGTAGTTTCAACATGATAATGCAAATACCTGTGTATGTATATGATTGAAAGAGACTCAGATTAAAATCCAATTTAATAATCCTCATCAGGTGCTTATAAACGAGAGCATGGAATGGTAGATTTTGCCATGAATTTCCAGTATTCCTAAACTATTTTAAATAGGGCCAAAATGATACATTTTTAATTAGGATAAAGCTGGTACAAATGTAGAAATCAATTACATGCCAACTCCCCCCTCTCCCTCCTAGTATGAGCAAGCTATAAATTTGGGAAACGGTGCCATTCACACACAAAAAAGGGAGAAGCTCACTTACAGACAGGTTTCTAGCATAAAAAGCAATTATCTGTGTGAAGAATATAATGATGAATGATTCAGTAGATTTTGTCAGAACATACACTGATACTCAGAGCAGTGAGTGGTCATGCCCTTTGTGAATTATTATGGAAACAATCCTGAAAAAGAGACCAACTATCATTTAGTGAAACTGCTAAATGTAGGGTGTGTAATAATATAAGAAAAATTGCTGACAATCTATTCTAATTTGGTTCCAGTGTGATCTGAAGATAAGAATTTGATTTTAAAATGAAAATAAAGTAGATAATTTAAAAACAGCTTCATGGATTTCCGGGAGACATTAAGTCCAATATGGTCCTATGGTGTGACGTTGTTAATGATTTTCTGATATTTCTGAGTTCCATCAGTTGCTATCTTAGTTACCTTTTATTTTGTGATTTCCATTTCCTGCAAACACTAACATACAGGTGAGTGTTGATGAAACTACAGACAGCTATAAAATCTGTGTCTTGGTGTGCGACACCTGGGGATTGGACACACTTGAATCTCTGGCACGTCTGGGGGATGGAGGGGGGCAGGGGCAATATATGTAACCCTAACAATATTTGTACCCCCATAATATGATGAAATAAAAGGAAAAAAAATTCAACAACTAGATCTTTGACATTATCTATAAGTGAAAAATAAAAGCTATAGAGAAGTACTGACTTGCCCTAGAAAAAAATACTAGTTGATGATAGAGATGCACTAACATAAAATATTCTAATACTCAATCATGTCCTTTAATTAATAAACTACAATTGATTCCATGTAAAAAAAAAATCTGTGTCTTCAGTACTTATGCAAGACACGCTGAGAAAGCTAATACAATGTCTTTAGGACATAAGAATTCAAAAATAACCAAAAGATACTCATGAAAAATCTCAGTGAACCAATCTGGGAGCAGCTGCTGATGTGGGGAAGGGTACGCTCCAGTGGTGGGTGAGTACAGTGGATCCCATGTGGCCTGAGCAGGTGAGCAGGTGGGGCCCTGGGAGCCCTCATGGCTAACCAGCCAAAACAAATTTCCAGGAAAAAAGTCCCACACTGGGGAGAAAGTGGTGGAAAGAAAATTAAAATGTGACAGGACAATGACAAAAAAATAAAAGAAAAAGAATATTCAAATAAAACTGTGTGTGAGTGGGAGTGACTAAGAAGATCTCAAAAAGCAACGAGTCATATCTGTAAATAGTGCACAAGGATAACAGAGGAGAGTTCTAGAGCTATCCTGGAAGTTCCCTAGAAGTTAGGAAAGCTATCATAAACCAAGTTACCTCCAAAAAAATTTAGAAAAATTGATTTCTATACAATTAGCAACATAAAACAATTAGATCAAGCCCATACAATGTTATCTTCTTTAAAAAAAGGATTAAATAGCAGAATACCACTCTTATAAACAACAGTCTTCCATGCTCACAAAACGGGGGAAAGCCATTACCAAATATTTTCAAAAACAAAACAAGTAAAAACTAAAAATTCTTAAGAAAGTGATGCAAGGTATGAAATAATAGCACAAATCAGAACTAGAAAATATTCAAAAGTGAGGTGACAATAATCCAGAAAGAATCAGAAATTTTTAAAAATGTCCTTTCAGATATGAACAGTAAGCTAGAAAGTATACAAGAGTAAATGAACTCAGTAGATAATGCCTTAAATATTACAGAAGATAGAAAGAGAAAAATGTTTAAAATCAAAAAGAATGTGAATGATTATAAATATTAGAAAGTGACACACAAGACCAATCAATCAAGATTCTAACATAAATGTAATGAAAGTCCCTAAAAGAAGAAAACAAAAACTAGGAAACAGAACTGTAAAATCACAATTCTAGAAACTTTCCTGAAAGAAAAAGATTCCAAAGTGCATGTTAAAAGATATCCTGCATACCTAGGAAAATAAACCCAAAATCACCAAAACTGATATATATTCTAGTAAAATTGTTGTACTGGTAAAGTCATTGGGCATTAAAGAAAAAGAAAATTATTGATGTTCCAGCCACTTGTAAGATAAAGAAGGTCAGATTTTCATCGGATTTTCAGCATACGTTTATCATGCCAAACAATAGAGTATTAATCATAAGGTAGCCAGAAAAAAAGAAAATGTAAATGAAAGATTTAATATCCAGGCAAATTGGCTTGTACATACAAGGACGGTAGACAAATTGATAGCACATGAAAGACCTCACACCCTTTGCTCTCATACCCTTTCTGTACTGTATTCTTATAACATTATATTGCCTTGGCAGCCATTTTGAATATAAGCTAGTCTTTCTCATACCAGAAGCAGGGCTTAATCCCCTCGACATTTTCCAGTTCTCAGCCTCTTCCCAGTTCCTCGAGATGGCCAACCCAGGTACCTGCTTTGTACAACCTCCTCCTGGTGACCACTTCTATATGGGACAACTGGATACAACCTACTTGACTCGCCCCATACCCCACATGGACTGTGCATATGTGCCACAGTGACCACCTCTTAATCACAGTGTGACACCACAAACTTGTGCCTGTTTGCTCTAACTCACCAATTATAATTCCCCAAGGGAAGTCTGCTTGGATAATGCCCTGGACCCCAACATAAGCGTTGGCCCACAGGTCCCTTGCTTTCTCTCTCTCTCTCTCTCTCTCTCTCTCTCTCTCTCTCGCTCGCTCGCTCTCCATCTCTGTCTCTGTCTCTTTTTCTACTCTTGCTCCCCACCTGTTAGTTTCACTTGCATGTCCCAGTCAGTTCCCCACTTCACATTGGCCCTGTGAGGCAAGCCACCCCCCTCTGCCTTAAATCTCTAAGTAATACACTGCTTCTGGTAGTTCACATGTTTTACTGAGCTAACTCTCTGTGTCTCACCTGACCAACACACCTGAACCTCACTTTCCTCCTGGTCAGTTCTCTCCTAGAGAGTGGCTATCTTGGTAGGAATAAACTGGACACAGGTCAGACAAGAGCCACAAGGGCATCTTCCAGTATAAACAAGTTTCTTTTGAGAGGGACACGGATCACATGTTGGGCACTTAGGCATTAGGCTCCCTGCCAGGACAAAGAAGTGTCCCATGAAAGGCACAGGGTAAATACCACAACCACGTTTCCTGGAGCCACATCAGGACAGGGCCAGAGTTTATAGCCAGACACAGTCCTCAAGACTAAATTAGAAGAAAATGTAGCACCTTCCTTCAGAATCAATTAGAAAATAAGCTTCAGGCAGCCAATATGACTATAGAAACATCAACATAAAAGTTGGTTGCAAACATGAAATATACATTTACCTATAGAATTGAAATTAAATGAGATTTATAATTTATAGTAACTAAGAACTATGTACATACAGTACGACCACAAACTATATGAAGAGAATGGGGGAGTTGTATACAAATGTATTTAAACTGTTTTCAGTAATCGTATTGTTGGTTATAGCTCTGGCATCCTATTTCAATAATGTGTCATGTAATAACATAATTATATCACCTTGGAATATTAAAAACCAATATGGTGGGAAAAAGAGAGCTACAGCTGTAAGACAGAAGAGGTTAAACAAACATGCGATAGTTCTGAATTCCAAGTGGAAGTATCTGTATAAAGACACCATATGCTTTCCCTTACAAGTAATACAGAAAGTTATAATTTAGAATTCTAGGTATAAATGTATAGGTCTATTTACATACACATTTTCACATTAAAATTTAAGTTCAGAATTATGAGATGCTCACTTCGCTGACAAGAACTTTCTATGACAGACCAACACAGGAGCAATAAATATCACATCCTCAGTACCCATTTCATATGGGCCTCTTGGAGAAATGGCTGATTGCAAGTCTGGGACAGGAAATGCACAACTGAGTTATGTGGGGAATGTTATTATGCTAAATAAGAGAAAGTCATCAAAGATTATGAAAAGAATGCAGAACCTACTTGGGAAGGGTCCTATTGGTCCAAATTTGGACAACTTAACTACCAATAAGAATAATAACAGCAGTAGGTAGAAACATATCATATATGTTAAATATATGAATTTATAATTACACACATGCACAGGAGCACACATATACATACACGCAACAAATGTGTGATGGAAAAAACAGTCATGGCTAGTTTTAGAGGATGCTAGGTGTCTTAGTCTGTTTTATGTTGCTGTAACTGAGTACCTGAGACTAGGTAATTTATTAAAAAAGAAAAAGAAGAAGAAACTTATTTGGCTCATGATTCTGGAGGCTGGAAAGTCTAAGAGTGGGTAGCCCATCTGATGAGGGTCTTGTATTGCTTCAATTCATGACAATAAGCATAAGGTACTGCAGGCAAGTGCAAAGCCATCACATAGTGAGAGAGGAAGCAAGAGAGAATATCGAAAGCCAAGCTCACTTTTATAACAACTCGCTCTTAGGTAATTAATCTAGTCCCAGGAGAATGAGGACTCCCACAGGAGGGCATTAATTTATTCATGAGGAATCCGCCCTCATGACCCAAACACCTCCCACTAGGCCCTACCTCCCAACACTGCCATGCTGGCAATTAAGATTCCACATCAGTTTTGGCAAGGACAGATATAGTTAGATTATCATTTTGTAATAATGAATGAATCAAGGATCTAGAGTTCCATGTCAACACTGGTAACATACTAAAAAGACACAGTCATGCCTCTTATTGAAGAATATACCACCACTGATAAAGTGTCCTCCCCAACACTTAAAATCTGACTGTGTATGAGTAAGTCTCTAGATATAAGTTGCAGGAAATGTAGAATTAAGAGAAACATGTTGAACTATACTGTGAAAATGAAAACAGCAAAACCCAGATTGTGAAAAATTATAAGAAAATGGCCAAATTTCTTTAGTGACTGCACTGAAAAAAAAAGGTAGAGAGTTAAACTTATTGGCTAAAGCTGGCCATTAAATATAGGTATTATTTAAATTTTTAAAAATGTATAATTAAAAACTATGGTATTTTTTAGTAATTGCACTGTTGGCATTAATTCTAGAAAACTGAAGATGTATCATGTTAACACAAAAACCTATATGCAAATGTTTACAGTAACTCTATTTGTAATAGCCACAAACTGGAAGCAACTCAAAGGTTTCACAATGGGGTTTTGGACTTTGGTACATACATGCCGTGGAATACTCCACAAAACACAAGGAATAAAATATTGACACATACAATATGTTGGATAGATTTCTAGGGAATCCTGCTGCTTGAATAAAAGCCAATCTCTAAAGATTACACACCATTTGATTCCGTTTATACAATATTCTCAAAATGACAAAGTAGAGAGAACAGATTAGTGATTGCCAGGGGCTGATGGGGAGTCGTTGTGAGTGTAACGGATAGTATGTGGGATATTTGAAGGGCTGGAACAGTTCTGTATCTTAATTGTGATGTTGGTCATACAAAAGTACACATATGATAAAATTGTATACAACTATATGAACATACACACAAATACAAAAGAGTGTGTGTAATAACTGGTGAAATTCAAATAAATTCTATGAATTGGACCAATGTCAATTTTCTGGTTTTGATATCGTACTATAATTATGTATGAAGTTACCATTGGAGGAAATTGGGTAATGGGCATAGGGGAGTTATCTGTACTGTTTTTGCGACTCTTTATTGATCTATATTTATTTCAAAATAAGTTGAGAGAAAAACACTGTCTTTAGAGATGATATGCATTGGATAATAAAATTATCATGGAAACTAAGAAATTGAATAATAAAAGTCAAGAAAGTGGTTTCTCTCATGGGGTAGGAAAAGGATGTGACTGGCATGTGAGGTCACATCAAGAGTTCTAGATTCCTGTCAACATCAATTCTCATGACCTTGGTAGTTGTTACAATGGTATTTACCTTATAATAATTGTTAAGCTACTCATTCGTGTTATGCAATTTTCTGCGCTTGAATTATATTTAACAATAAAAATATTTTCAATTAGAAATAATTAGTAGGAAGCCGGCTAGATATAGTGATTATTTGAATACAGGAGAATAAACACAACATAGTAAATGGTGCGGCTGTTTTCTGAGTCAGAGAAACAATTGTCTACGTAGCAAGAAGATAATTTCAGTTTTGAATAGTGGTAACTACTTGGAAGCTACAAGACCTAGCAAAAACAGTGGCCTTTGATGGACACTAAAACTATAATCCACCAGTGGTAGATTTGAATCCTGACCTGGTCACTTACTAGCTGTGTGACTTAGGACAACTTATTTAACTTCTTAGTTATATTTTTCTCAACTACATAATATAGTTAATAATATTCTAATAAGATTGTGGTGAAAATTAAACAGTCTATATAACGTTCTTGCACAGTTCATGATACTTTACCAGTATTTAGTATGTATTAGGATTGTGATTGTAACTAGTTATGTGCATTTGGTTAAAATGGTGAATATACAACTCTGGCATACTGGGATTATTGGGCATAGGGTTAGCATGTCAGTTGGTAACAGTTAAAACTACAAGAGGAGATAGGAATAACCTAGGAGAAGGCAGAGAGTAAAGCAAAGCAGTGAACCTAGAGGAGGACCCTGGAGCTTGTCGGTAATACAATAGCAGAGAAGGAAGTGGAGCCCACATGAAAGCCAACAAGTACAGTAATGGAGGATGAGCGTGAGAAGGTAATAGTATAGTGGATGTCAAGGAAATGGAATGGTAGACCTTCATCAGGCTCCTAATTTTCTCTCTGGGATCATCTTATCAGAGTGGACTGTCACTGTGTGCTGCACAGCTCTGGGGAGGGGTATTCAATGTGAACAGGGCCTCAGAGTGGTTACATCCATGTCCTGCATGGTCACGGCCAGGACCAACACAGCTCCATAGCACTGGGGCTTGTGGGATTATTTTCACTTCCAATGCAATATATTATGTGTACAGATATTCTCTCTGTCTAAAATATCTTCTTTTATTTTTCCCACAAATCCCCTTGCCTTGGAGTGTGATAGCAAATGTATGCTACTCTGTAAAGATTTCACTGAAATCTCTCAAACACATTGATTAAGTTTCTCCATGGTGTCCACATGGTGCCTCAAGGAAAAATATTTCTATATTTTAGCATGAATTCTTTATATATTTTTCTTGATCTTAGGCTGAGAACTTCTTGAACACAGAAGCTATATCTTAGTATCAATAATCCTCTCAATTGCCAGAGCAGGATTCAGTAAGTGTTTGTTGAATAAATGAGCAAATGCACAGAGAAAACAACACCCACCTCTCCATATGACTCATTGCAGAATCCTAACACAACAGAAACTTGTTAATAAAACCTCAAGATGTCATTTTTGAGCAATGCACTCTGTTCATATTTTTTTTCTGTAAAATCAGAAAAGTTGACCCTAAAGGGAATAGTCTAACCAACCACTATGTTATTCTAACCCAAGGTTGATGCAGACAAAGAGAAGCTATATATGCAAGAACACCCCTCCTGGAAAGGCTAAATCACATTTGGAAGATTTCTTTGGTGGATTTAGAGATGAAGCATGGATGAGGAGTTGAAAAACTCCTTAGCTAAAGTATAATTGCCTAAGTGATTGTCTATTTCTAGGGCCCAGAATACTCAACAATGGGGCAGGGATACTGGGACTCAGTTAGCATAATAAGGGATGCCCAGGACATGTCTGCTGTCTTTCATGTTTTTCTTTTTTCTGCTGAAGCTGCTTGTTCTCCTTTTAGATATGTGAATAACATTCTCATCACCATAGTTTTAATGAACAAATAGGACTAATATCAAAGGCCAGATCTACCGAAAAGGCAATAATGTCCCCTACTATTTACCAAGAATTCTTAGGCTAGTAACTTTGAAATTAACAACTTCTCTGAAATGGATTTTATGTTTCTCATTTCCTCTATTTCCAAAGTCTTGGGGGTATACCTCTCCACAGACCCTTGGTACTAACAATAGTCATGACTTGACAAGACCTGTTTGATTCATAATAAATTTAGTGAAAGGGTTAATGGTTTTCACACTGTGCTCTGAGGAACCCTAGATGACACATACATCAAACAACTTCCATTGATGTGTGGGAGGTGGTAAGGAAAAGGCCAAAGACAGACATATTTGGGCTTGTGCATGTCTTACTTGTTTCTACCACAATGGCTTTACTTGTACTTTTTTACTTCTTAGACTTTTGAGAATTTCTTTTGAAGAAAGAGCTCTTCTAGGGGAAAAAACTTTTTTTTAAAGTTTTTTTTAAGTTGCTCCTCTGATGGTCTAGCATCTCCTAGAGAACAAGCTGTGAGGAGGATGGGAAGATGGGATTAGAATAGAGCTTCATAGTGGAAACAGACAACCTGGAAAAAGAGAGATAACTGAGGATACTCCAGCAAGTCTTCTGAAGCCATTTTTCTGTCCGAGTATTATTGATGGCATTTCAAGTATGGCCTAAGCCTTCTGAAAAATCTCCACTTTGGTGATCCTTGAAGGCACCTCATCCACAGCTGAGTTCATCAACTTCTGCCCTTGCATCACTCATTCAATGTCCTATCTCTCAATGAAACTCACCTATATTCAGCCAGTCACTCAGCCAGAATCTGGGGGTGAGTGTGGAGTGACCCCTCTTCACTGCCCTCATGAGGATAAGAAGGTCATCATGTTTCCTCTTGGTGCCATCTTCTCCTCATGCTCAGTGCCATTTTCTTTTTTCAGCCCCTCAATATGCTCTGCCTGGATTATTGCAATGGGCTCCAGACCATTTCCTGCCTCCTGTTTCATCCCCTCCAGCCCAATCTGTCCCCTGAAGGCAGTGTATTCTTTTTAGAACACACACATCACCATGTGTTCCTTGCCATTTACCTTTCTTGTGTGGTTTCTCTCCTAGGAATATCTTCCTTTCCCCCTTCTTCACCTCCCAGACTTGTATAACTACGCTGAATCTATTACATTTTAATTATTTGTTAATGTCTTCTCACCTCTTTTAGGCAATGTGGTTCTTCAAATCAGGAACTAGATGTATTCATTTTTGTATGCCAGCAACCAGTATAATAGCAAACATGCAATGACCATTCAGTAAATGTTTAATGATTGAGATTCAATAAATATATTTTTTGTATTATTTTTAGTTCTCTGCTTGACTTCTATGTAATGATGCTTTTTTTTATATGCATGATGAAGACATGAGTAATGATGTTTTTTGCTGAAGAGAATTTCTTCTATACTCTTCAATTGCTTTTTTCATAGTCAATTCCTGAGAGATATTTTTGCAAAGTTGCCAAGAAGATGTCCACTGTAACTGTCCAAAATATGTATGTTTCAATCAGAAATGAACGTATATATATTTTTTCTTTTGTTTTCTACTGTCTAAACTTTTTCTCAGTCCAGTTGGTATCAATGATTAAATAAGATTGTAAAACAATATTTAAAATATTGCTATTTATTTATCACCACTTTTGTTAAATATTACCCTTCCTTGCTTTTTCATGCTTTATGAATTTTAGAAAAATATATCACTTGCTTGAACACATAAGTACTGTTAATACAGAAAAGAAATGCTAAGTTGGAAACTGCACAATTGCACCACAACTGGGATAGTAAGTGGGCTCAGAAACCATTGTCTCTTTATGGGGCTGTTTTCATTTTTCATGTGTGGTGCACCTGTAGATTCCTGGCAATAGGAATCAGCAAATCCAGAGTCAGCATTGTGTCTCAGTTTGTTGGTTTTCTTAGTAAGTTTTGCCATATTTGTAGCCAACAAGTCTGAAATGCTGTGCTGCAAATGCACAGAAAAGGCAAAAATATGAACACTTGCCAGCACCATGCAACTGCTCTCTTGTGAGCGGGGTTGAAAGCAGTAGTCATGATGTATAGGGAAATTACACTAGATTTATTTACAGAAACCATTTATGTTGAACTAGCAGTTTCCTATTGTGTCAGCAATTTTCTATTGCATTTATTTGTTACTACAGTACTTGGCAAGAGTGCAATCCTATTAAACCTGTACAATATATTACACGAAATTGCAATCATTTTCTATTTTATAAAATAAAAAGAACTGTGAAATTTGTACAATTGTGGAGTCCTAATAGAATTTCAAGATAGAAATGTATAGTCTTGGGCTTGAGAATTCCAAATGCACTTTTTAGTTCTTTCCTTATCTCACTTCTAATGTTTTCTCTTTAGGTGATATGAACAATAACTTACCTAAAAGACTTAACTTCATGAATCAAGCTGAAAAGAAAGAAATCCCTGAAATCAAGTTTTTTGTTCCTTCATAACATTGGCTGAGATTGTATTTTCCACAAACCAACAATCTGAAAGTTTACCATTTTAAAGTGAGCTACCTTTGTTGTTCAGGGTCATATTTCACCAAGTAGTATTATTGCAAAAATGAGAATTAAAGTTTAAATTGACATAACTCCATGCCACTCATTGTAGTTATGAGTGTTACCAGACAAATCTGCCTGTTATTGTCATGTTCTATATCCAGCCCAGATGCAGGGCTGTTTTCTTTTGGAAGTTTATCTATTTCTTTTTTATATCAGCATATTATGGGGGTACAAATGTTTAGGTTATATATATTGCCTTTGCCCCACCCGAGTCAGAGCTTCAAGTATGTCCATCCCCTGGATAGTGCACACCACACCCATTATGTGTATATGTACCATCCCTTCCACCCTCCTCCCATATACCACATTTTATTAATCCACTCATGTATTGATGGGCATTGTTAAAATGTCTATATTACCCAAAGTGATCTACAGATTCAGTGCAATTCCTATTAAAATATAAACATCATTTTTCACAGATCTAGAAAAAATAATTCTATGCTTCATATGGAATCAGAGAAGACCCCATATAATAAAAGCAATCTTAAGCAAAAAGAACAAATTGGGAGGTATCACTCTACCAGAATTCAAATTACACTAAAAGCCTATAGTAACCAAAACAGCAAGGTATTAGCACAAGAACACACAGGCATAAACGAATAGAACAGAACTGAGAACCCGGATATAAAACCATCTTCATGGAGCCATCTAATCTTTGACAAAGCAGACAAAAACATACACTGGGGAAAAGAATCCTTATTCAATAAATGGTGCTAGGAAAACTGGATAGCCACATGTAGAAGACTGCAACAGGTTCTGCACCTTTCACCTCTCACAAAAATCAACTCATGGTGGATAATAGACTTAAACCTAAGGCATGAAACTATAAGAATTCTAGAAGAAAATGTTGGAAAAACTCTTATAGACATTGGCCTGGGCAAAGAATTTATGAATAAGACCCCAAAGGCAATCACAGCAACAACAAAAATAAATAAATGGGACCTGATCAAATTAAAATGCTTCTGCACAGCCAAGAAAATGATTACAAGATCAAACAGACAGCCTACAGAATGGGAGAAAATATTTGCATGTTACACATCCGATAAAGGGCTGATAACTAGAATCTATATAGAACACAGGAAAATCAGCAAGAAAAAAATCAAACAACCCTATCAAAAAGTGGCCAAAGTATATGGACAGAAACTTTTCAAAAGAAGACAGAATAATGGCCAACAAACATATTAAAAAATGCTCAACATCTCTAATCATCAGGGAAATGCAAATCAAAACCATAATGAGATATCACTTATCTCCAGTGAGAATGGCCTTTATCAAAAAGTCCCCAAACAATAAATGGTGGCTTGGCTGCAGAGAGACAGGAATACTCTTACACTGCTTATGGGACTGCAAACTAGTGCAACCTCTGTGGAAAGTAATATGGAGATACCTTAAAGAGCTACAAGTAGAACTACCATGTAATCCAGCAACCCATTATGGGACATCTACCCAAAGGAAAAAAGACATTCTTTAGAAAAGACAGCTGCACTTGAATGTTTATAGCAGCACGATTCACAATTGTAAAGATGTGGAAACAACCCAAGTGTCTATCAATAAAATGAGTATTTTAAAATGAACTTGTTTCTTAAAGAATTAGAGCTTTCTGAAATTAGAATAAATTATGGAGTTGAATTTTTAATTACAGTTGCTTTTCAAACCAGATGTCATAAAAAGGGGGATTGGACTAGAAGATTTTCTATCCTTCTGACACCACAATCGTATGATAACCATAGACCAAGCATACTGCCTATTGCTCCTCAGTGATTCGTTATGGTGACCCTACTTCTATAGGCCACGCTGGGTTAGGATTTCTCAATGGATAGGACCCATGTGAACACAGAGAAAGAGTAAAACTTATGTGCTTATATTTCTTATGAATATTACAAAATGATAATTATTTTTAATAAAAGTACTTACTACATATAAAATTGTAATTAAACAGTTAGCTTACTTTTTTTCATGTGCACATATACTTTTTCCCCTTCACTTTGCAGTTGGCAGTATTTACTGTTTGACAAATTAAAGAAGCAGCCCATGCTTTCTTTAGGTGTTCTGAATACTTAGAACCAGGAAATAAGGGAATATCATGAAGCCATTCTGCTCTGTTCTCATGGAGAGTCTAACCAAATTCTAAACCAGAGAGTTTATACTTTGGTTATTTCTGTGAATTGCTTTCAGTGAACCTTTTATTAAGTGGAGCAGATCATTTATTTGTACATAAGAATTTAAAGATTTGGATTCTTTCCAGTGACTGAGCACACACAATGCTGGGCCTTGGATTTTGAGTGATAATGAGGCTCTTTAGGTTTCTTCTCTTTCACTGTTTCACTCTTTCACTCATTCAAGTCTGTTAGTTTTCTTCCTTTTTGCTCTCAATATTTTATTCAACCACATTCTCCCAGAACATTCCTTCTGGGCCTGAGGCGTCTGCGTTTTGCTGGGTTGCACCATTCTCCTATGTGGTTTGCACTTGGGAACTGACCAGAGATGTATGGCAGGTCTGGTCACCGGCGTGGGCTTTCTACCCCACAGAAAACTTCCAGGAAGCTTATCCCACAGAGCTTGCATGACATGACCAGCAATTAATCACCAGGCTCACGTTCTCAGTCCTGTTATATAACTAAAGTAAAAAAACAAAAAGAGAGAAAAAAGTCATTCTAACAAATACTTATAAACATTAAGGTATACCTCAGTATACTTCTGTGACAAAAGATCTGGCCTCCTAAGAAATCTGGCTTGATTCCTTTAGACCACAAAGTTCCGTACATCTTTGTTACCCCAAATGTTACCCCAATCTGTTAAAGAAAGCCAGTGTGAAATTAGAAAAGTATTACTAGCTCTGCTTTAGTGCCTAAAATATCATCGCGTTACACTCACAAGTAGAAAGAAATCTTATCTTTCCTTTAAGTAGTTAAAGAAAGCACTTGTTAAAATGACTTGAGTTTCATCTTCAAGGATCTACTTTTTAAACTTTCCATCCCCTGTAGTTGGCAAGTCAGCATGCGCTAATCCTCTAGAAATAAGTATGTTAAATTGAAACAACTTGATGGGAGAAAGAGGGACAAAATTACAAGCTACCTAAGTGTGTTGTAAAGCTGTTCAAAAAGCAGCTCTGAGCAAGGGTTGTGTGTAGAAATGTACTGCCCGAGTCACATTTTGCTTAAAAAGGTTGTAACAAATACAGATGAGTTAAACAGAAAAAAAAAATAGCAAAAAGAAACGATATGTCAGGGAACAGAAGTTTTGGTCCTCATTTGGACAAGGATGGTAACTATCTCCATGTTAGAGCCTAAGCAAAACAAAATGAAATTCTTTGGCTTGAAATAACCAAATTGAAGACAATTGAAGACAAACTGAAGGCACAGGTTAGTTGGTAATTACTTCTAATTGCCAGTACACTATTGGCCATGGAAACTGAACCCTGAAAGCACCAAAAGCTTTGCTCAACATGGTATTCAATCCATTTCCAGGTTTTTTTTTTTTTTTTTTTTTACTTATAGAAGAGTTTTAATTATCTGGTGATATATTTCAGTCTTGGAATTTTTATCCAGCAGATTTGTTTTTTCTCCCAAGATTCTGAGTACAAAGGAATGAATGATAAGGACAGAAGCAACTAAAAGAAACAAACATGCAATTTAAATTGTAAAATTCCATTTTCACTAACCATCCTTCAGTGTGGCCAATTTTATGTTACTGTTATATGAGGAAATATGTGTGTGTGTGTGTGTGTGTGTACATATATATATCAAAGCAAAATGCAACCTCCTTTTGATACAAAATGTGAAATGCAGTTTACGTTTTATGAATTAGTGACACAAAGCATTATTTTAAGATTAGCATCTAAAAACTTTAACTTGGCTTGGCTGATTTATTTAAAGTTTTTAAAAAAGTAAAGAAGGGAGGAAGGTAAGAAAGAGAGGAGGAAAACAGAAGAAAAGAAGGGAAGAGAAGAGATAAAGGAAAAAAAAGGAAAGAAAAGTTAGAAAAATGTCCATCTAAAGCATTATAAAAGAATCTGTAAATCAAAGTTAACACTGCCTATCTTTGGTTTTGTGGTATTAAGTACACATAAGGCAATGTAAAGGTGTCATGCTTGGACTCATAAAGATCTACTGTAAAGTTACATTAATTGGAAACATTAGCAGCAGGTGTTTTTCTTACTACATATCTATCTTGCAGCCTTAAAACTGCCAGTCTAAATATTCACGTATTTTTCTCCTTGGTTGATTGTTACACAGCAAATAATATTTAACACCAGCCAGATTGACCTTATTTGGTTGTATTTCTTATTCTTTAATGAATCTTTATGCAAAGCAAGGTGTGTGAACATATGTTTTTCCTATCACTTCTTTTTATATATTTTTAAACACTTAGTCTGGAATGTAAAACCTCATGCGGAAGAAATAACATATTAGGATTGAGGGTATTTGCAAACATGTATGCTATGAATCATATGTTAACATGATAATTACTTCCACACACACATACATACAACCCACAACAAGAATTATTAAAATTATTTAAGGGAAAACTACAATAAACATTTCAACTCGTTTTTTTAAAGTAAACATTTTTTGCCTAGTTTGTAAATATATCCTGAAAAGAATGAAAAGTTTATTCATGCTAATAATCTTTTCTTTTCTGTTTTAAGAATCTCTCCCTAAACTCTCCATATTCAATTTTAACTTTAGAAAAAATTGTAATGAACGGGGGGAAAAAAGAAAAAAAGACAAAGAAAGACATAAGATAAAAAGCCACTGAATCACTAACCAAATATTAAAAATTTTTATCCCAGGCCCTGCAAATTAAAAACTTCAGATTCTGAAAGACGAAGGGAAAAAAAAAAAGGAAACCCTAGAAAAGAGCCTGTTTCATGGAAATGCAGAAGGCCTGCAACTTATCCCGTCTCTCACAAACCTTTCCACTCACTTTCCCTTATGTTACTACAAAAACAAGGAAAGGCCTTTGGGTCACCAATAGGATCAGTTTTTAAAAAAGAAAATTAGAGCATGTTAACGAACAACATATGAAGCTGCGCAGCACAAGCATTCCTTGATGGAATTTGAGCCAAGAACCCTCTGGGTCCAAAATATCAGTTTTACCAAAATGCATATCGTCCTTCTGAATTTACAGGTAATAACCCTCCATTAAGATTTGTAATATTCAATAAACAAATCAGGAGCAGGTTTCTAGATACAAAATTATTTTATTACTCAAAGGAGACGTGACACAGTCATTTTAAAGACTCAACAAATACCATGTGTGAAGTTCTCGTTTCGTCCCTGAGAGTTTTGTATGAGGGCGCGTTTTGCCTTGTGTGTTTTCCCTTCTTTTCACTGTGATTAGGACGGGGTTACGGAGGGGAAAAAATGGCCAGGATAAAACCCACTCTTCCCTGCCGATAATAGTGACAATAAAGCTGCCTTACATGGTAACATTAAGAGAAATATAAATTTGACTAATTTGAGAAACTAGATTCCATTTTGGTCCCACAATATATTCATTTGCAAAGCGAAGGGTATGGACAAGTTGCTGGCATAGCTGACTTTTAGGACTTTGTTTTTCGTCTCGGTCCTGCCACTAGTCTGTATATCACTGTTCCTCACCTCTATTCTTTCTTACCGTCTCATTGTATTTATTCGAAAATGCCCCACACTCTTTATTGCTCTTAAATCTTTGGGGAAAAAAAGCATCATATAAACTAAAAGAAAGGGAGAGATACAGAGAAGAAACCTAAAGAGTGTCCTGAGAAAACCTAGAATGCACAAGGAATGTAATACTGTGATATTTCTGACATTGCAAGAACTCCATGCGTGGTCAGCCAATTGGTCAGAGCTGTTGGGAAGCTTTTCCCAGTACCAGGCCCTTTCTAGCTTCCTCATCCACCATCTTTAGCTTGCGGCTTTTGTCCTCATGTTCACAATAGAGCTGCCCCACCTCCAGCCATCATGGCTGCATTCCAGGAAGGAAGGAGGTATGGTATTGGTTAAAAAAAATATATAGTGGATTTCTCTCTCTTTTGCTATAAAGAAAATAATAGTTTTCCAGAAGCTCTACTCATTTGAGCTTTACCCATCCCGCATACATCTCATTGGCTAGAATTGAGTGCCGTTATCATCAGTAGACAACAGGGAGTCTGGAAAGGTAAGCATTTCTATCAGAATAAAGTCAAGGTTCTGCAAATAATAGAGGAAGGGAGAATGGACAGGGGGTAGGCAAACAGCAGTGTTCATCCCAGGGGATGAGACTGTGTCCTGTTGATCTTTACATTTGTGTCTGCCAACACTGTCTTTGAGAAAGGTAAGTTAGAGGAAGAAAAGGATAGCTGAAGAAGTGAATGAATGAATCGATAGACTGGTTGTTCTTGAGAACAGGGGATATTCCTACTGTTTGTAGCTCTTCTATTTGATGATGTGCATGGACCAGAATAGGCTCTGAGTGATTGTTCTAGGAAATGAACTTTGGAAAAGCGAATGCTCTACATCCAGCACACACACACGATCTTGTAGTAATCCAAATGTAAAGTTCAAGGTCAAAGAAATGCTTGAAGACAATTAAAGAAACTAAAAAGAGAATGGGATTTTGACTCCCTAACAAAAAGTGTTCACGTCATTAAAACACATACGCACAGAATTAAATGTAGGAAAACCCTATGTGTAAGTTGCTTTGGGGTGATGTTGCAGGGTACACTTATAAAATTTTAAGTCTCCACTTCTTTCAGCAAATCTAGCAATAATATAAAAACATTAATTTTATTTATTTTTGAAACTCATTTCTTTCTAAGTCACCGTGCACTTTCAGCAATAGCTCTTTACTAACTTCCTGGCCCCTTCTTTTTCTTACCCCATTTCCTGGTTCAAGAAAAAATAAGTCTGACATCAGCATTTCTCTTTTTTTCATATTTCAATGATTATTTCTGGAAATGCTTTAAATGATCAATAAGAAAGATTAGTATTATTTATTAAAGCATAGAGCAAACACCATAACATATTAATAAATATTGATTCCTGGTGTGCTAAAATTCAGCATCTTTTTGTCTTGAAATTTTACCCTGATTGTAGGAATTTTGTATTAATAAAGTTCTCATCTTATGTTTTCCCCAGTCTCGATGGTGATTGCTTTTAAAATGTATCACATGACTTAATATATATTTATTAATTAGAAGGATGGTGAGCTGTGGCATATTTATATTTTGGGGGTTTTGAAATCTAATATAATCTGAAATAGTGAATTTAAATATCTCGAATATATATTTTATTTCAATCATCTATGTTTCTGAATTCAAGTAATAATGAGATAAATACATTTTGGTCTTGGAGAAGTTGTACTTAGGAGATGATCATTTGTTTAGTTACTCAAAAACTAGTTTATTCTCACTTTTAGCAAGCTGTAGAAATCTAGCATCTAATCAAAGGCTTATTATCAATTCATTGATAAAAACTAAAAACAGTGGAAGTCCAGTGAGTCAAGATGGTCATTATCTAATCATTTATTACATTGTTATAAAATGATCTTCTTTCTCCCTACTCCCCAAACATACATAGTCAACAATTTTTATGCATTAACATGCATACTGATATTATAACATCTAACATAAAAAAGAGACTTAAAGACATCTTCTTTTCTAGCTCTCTCATTGTTCTTATAAAAACCTGACAGTCAAAATGTTAAACCATTTTCTGAAGAGTCTTTTGGTTGTTTTAGGAAGAGTCAAAAGTTTCAGAACCATGGGGTTTTCCCTATACCTCCCGTTAACCACAGCAGGTCTCAGGTCATGGAACTTGAAAGTCAGGAGCATCTTGGAATCATTTGTTCCAGAGGTTCCCAATCAAAATGAGGCAGACAGGCAACATGGAATAAAGGTTTGCCTCTTCATTCCCAGGGGGCACAAGATGGGGTCTGGGGTCTCTATATCCCATGGACAAGTGACCTACAAATGCCAACAGATTTACTCTGCTAACTGTAGGACATTGAACAATTATTATCATTTTCTATATGTTCCATGCATTGATGTATTTCAACATTCCCCCCCAAATGGAATCCTCCTTATATCGTCCCTGCCTAGTGACCATTCATTCCCTGTGACATGCCTGTGAAACAGGAGAATGACCTGAAAGATGCAGGGTTCACAGCAGACATTTTGTCCAGACACCTTGACCAAAGTCCCTCCGCATCTTCTCCTTGTGCGGGAGACTGTGGCACACACATGTGCAGATTGTTTCTAGGTCTCTTTAACAGACCATGTGAATTTAGCTTCCCTGAGTGACAGCCCTAGTGAATTTAGCTTCCCTGAGTGACAGCCCTAGATCCAGACCCCACTCCTTAAAGTACACCTCAGCCTGGAATAAAAAACCCAACTAAGTCCTATTGGAAGGTATACTTTAGAGAAGCAGGGAAATAAAACCATTGTCTGTTGCAGACAGAGTCTCCCAGGTTTTTGTCCAGCAACTCTTGGCTGGACAAAAGAGTATAAACATCATCACAAACTGGAAAAATAACTCAAAGGGCAAACTCTCCTGATGGTGGCTTCTCTTGATTATAAAGGGAAGCACAAATGTATTTTAGGCTACTTTTATAAATTTTAAAATTAAGTCCCGTGCTCATGATTATGGGAAGAGAATACATCAGATATGCACATACCAGTATATAAATTCTTGCTGCAAAATGAGCCATCACAAAACCCAAGTGGCATAAAAATGTTAGCTTAACCATCTGTGGTGGTGGTCTAGACCGCTCTACTGGCCTTGACCATGTTCATACATAGGTCCGGGATTTGGGTGGCTGGTGGCTTATTTCTGAGGGACTGGCCTCGGGAGGCTGGGACAAATTGGTGCAGTCTTCATACCTCTCGGTTTCCAGCAGGCTGGCCACGACGTACTCTCATGGCCAGGGCAGAGACTCTAGAAAGAGCAAGCTTAATTGTGCAGGCACTTGTCAACCCTCTGCGTGCATCGTGTTTGCTGAGTCTTGCGGCTCAAGCAACCCCATGGCCAGAGTTGGCCGAGGTGGGGGCCTCAAACCTACATGGCGAAGGGCAGGGATTTAAGAAGGCACGGCGGGAAATTGGAGCCAGCTTTGCAATCTTCTATAAAATATGGCTTTGAATTACATTGTAAATCAAAGTTTCACACAAAAAAGATTTTTTACATTCCTTGGGTAAATATACAATAAAGTGATAAATCTCAAATACCATGATAACTCATTTGCTTTACGTGTAAAAACTCTATTCTTTCCCGTGTTTGGTAGTGAGAAGAGTATAATCACCTTTAGTTCCCTAGTGCCTTAGGTGCCAGGAAACTCAAAGTTAAATACAATGTATTGAACAAAAATAAACTTTTGGCATTCTTCTTGTCTTCTTTTGATATGACTTTGGGCTTATCTTTTTAATCATGTAATATTATCCCTTTTATTTTATGTAAGTCAAATCATTTAATCATTTAATAAGTTTAAATCATTTAATAAAGCAGACAGATTATATTTTGTAAATAGATAATGTACTATCATATGATATGGCAACCTTTAAGGCCATGTCCGAGTTTGTCTTTGGCATTTGATTTCTGGTGGAATAACTTGAGGGTTTCTATAGGAATTCAATTATAATCAACAGTATAATCAAACTCCTTTGTACTTTTATAATTTACTTCCCTTTTGTCAAAATGTTGCTCCAACCAGACTCCAATCCCAACCAACCACACTTTTTTTTTTTTTTTTTTTTTTTTTTTTTGTGGAATCTAGAATGTACTTGTGCATTTTTTATTATCATCTGGTTAGGGGAGAATTAAAATTGTACTTCTCATAAAAGGTCTGCAAAACTCTTCAGTAATATTGAGCTATTTTACATGAGGAAAGGTGGGCATGCTAAGGTCGAGTGATTTACCTCCATCGTGCAACTAATCACTAGCAGAGAGCAAGGAGGGGCCGGGGCTACAGGACTCACTCGGTGTGCCGAGCCTTATTAAACCGCACAGACTTATGTATATCTGATACTCAGACTGAAGTCTTGAGACTGGACCACCGCCTCACGCAGGTGGAAATGTGCGTACAAGGCCTGTTAAACATGATATATTCCTAACGCACTTCAATTACTGAAACACCTGTGGCATAGAACTCACTCTGTTCTTGAGGGGAAACGTGCAGCTCATTCAAACAGTTTGCCTTGTATTTCACTGCCCTTACCTCTGTATGATCTACTGGCTCCATGTTAGGGTAAATCACAAGAACTATTTCTTAATTATAGTGCCTCTTAGGTGTGACTGTGTTGATTTGTGGGTTGTATTTTTCTTTCTTAGAATTTGTGCTAGTTTCAGTAGCCTGTAATGAAAAAAAAAAATGTGTTTCAACTGAGCGTTCAACAGCTCTGAGAAAGCCATCTGCCTAAGTTATCAATGCGTGGAAAACACTCCCACACTGAAATAGGATTCCACGTCTACTTAGAATCTGGAAATTTCCCGCAGAAGTCCTTTAGTTCAATAACACGCCGCAGGCACTTGCTGCCCAACAGGTGGAAAGCGGTTTGAGAGAGCTGTCGAGAGGGCAATTTTCTTTCCATAATGCTCTCAGCCTCAGGGACGCCGGTGCATGTGTTTATACAGTTAGATAGGTTCAATCCCTGATTGTTTCTGAGGGATAAAAGAACCAGTGGGAAAAATATAAATAAATGGAATGATGACATTACAAGGGTGAGAAGAAATAATTCTTACCAGTCAGTCTTCTGGTCAGAAAAAGAAAAAAAAAAAACATTGCAACCATATTTTTTTTCATAGCTATAATGGTAGTTTTCAGATTTTCAGGATTCTGATGTTTCACTTAAATTTACTATACAAAAGGTATATTTATAATGTGTCCAACGACATGTGATAATAAGAGATGAGAGCATAGGGCTTGTGAACAAAGCTGGAACTTTTTTCTTCCTTAGCAGGCTATAGCATTTCATTGATGCTGGGCTTTTACCGTGTCCGCTGTAGGGCCTTGTGAAGAGATAACAACAGAGTGCATAAAAACAAATACTTAGAAACATAACCTATGAGGCTGGAAAAGTACTCAAAAATAAAGAGAATAGTAAATGCCCATCTCTGGCTTGCAAACCCTGCAACACATAGCAAACTTCCAGAAAACTAAAAAACTTGCCCCTAGACAAGAAATGATTTGCCCTAATCAGAAAACTACTTAGAAATAGTTAAATTTCAAACTTAGGTTTCCTGACATCGGAGTGCCCCTCTTTTTCACCATTTCCTCTCAGTCCATTGGCTTTCTTTAAATAAATGGTTTTAGATCAACGCATTTGTTTTCATACGTAGGCTCATTCATACGGTGTGCTCATTCCCTCCCTGCTTCTTCTTTTAAAAGGATATTTTTAAAATTTTTAAATATTTTAGAATCACAACAATGATAAAAAAATTTTTTTAAAAATTCTATATTCCTAACAATCTACTTATGAAATTCAATATTAAATAGATAAAGAGATGAAATTTCCTTTGCACTCCTTCCAATTTGATCTTAAGAGGACTTTTGTCATTGTGTGTATGTGTGTGTGTAAATGTCAATAATCTCATACTTTTCTTTACAATTTTACTACATCCATATGCTTCTTTAGGCTTCTTAAACACATACAGCATTGTTTTGCAAATTAAACTTCAGCTATTATATCATAATATGTGTAACCTCCTGACATTTGCTTTCTTGGCTTCAAGATTTCTCAATGTTTATATATTTAGTATTTGTTTGTTATTTTTACTGCCATATACCATTCTATCTTATAATATAGTCCACTTTAATATCCACTCCTCCACTGATGACCAGTTGTGCTGTGTATGTAATGATCTCATAGTTTCTCCAGAATGTGTGGCTTAGCATTATGTGTTCAGTAGTCTGTCCCCTCCCCACTGATCTCCAGTGGGAGCTTGTCAGAAATCATCTTTTGCATATATGTGTGATTCTGCTTCTAGGAGCTCTGTTCTATTCCAGGGTCCTATGTGCCTATTTATTATATATATTTATTGTAAGTCTTGATATCTAGTAGGGCATGGTCTTTCACCTTCTTATTTTTGACTGTTGTGACCTCATTGCTCTTTTGTAGGAAATGTTTATACTTTTGACCCACAAAAACAGTGGAGTTTAGGTTGACATTACATTGATCTTACAAATTAATTTAGATAAACTGACATCTTTATAGTATTGGCTATTCTTATTCATGATTCTTTTCATTTATTCAGGTCTTTAATGTTTCTCAATAAAGATTTATAATTTTCAACATAAAGGTCTTCTGTATATTTTGTTGGACATATTCCTTTATTTTTATTTGCAAATTGAATAATTTCTAAAATTTTATATTAATTTATTGGATTATAAAAATGAAATAATTTTTGATATTCATTTTATTCACAAATCTTACTAAAGGCATAATTTTGGAGTTATAGATGAATTATTTAAATTCTTGGGATTGGCATCCCTTAAGGTCAGAGCAAAGAGAGGAAGGAAAGAGACACTCTTACTTACATTTAAAGGTCAGTTAGAAGAAAAGTGTGACTGGTCATTTAGCAGGAAAAGCACAAGAGGGGGATATCACATGGCAAATCAGCAGAATGTTTCAAAGAACGAATAGTCAATAATATCAAATGCTATTAAGAAGTCAAGCAAAATGAGAATTAATAATTTGATAAGAAATAGGGCAGAAGTTATACTGAAATACATTAAGTGAACAGATGATTAAGAAATAGAAGCATTGTGTGTAAGTGATTCTTTCAAGAAGTTTAAGCATGAACAGCAACAGAAAAGTCCAATGAAAGTTTACAGGTGTACATTTAAAAATGTGCTATGTCATTATGAGCGCCTGAAGATGTGTTCAAGTTTTCTGTGCAGATTATTATGTTATTTGCAAAGAATTGTGATATTTCTTTTCAATCATATTTCTTGCCTCTGACCTGAATAAACATCTAATTACTCAGATAAAACCACCATGTGGTACCATGTGGAATAGCTGTGGCAATCACGAACATTTTTTTCTTATTGCTACTGTAAAGAGTATTCCCGTTGATTTTCCTCACCAAGAAAGAGGTTTGGTAGATACTCTTTATCAGGTTAAGGACATTCTCTTTTAGCCTCCTATTCCTAATTCACTATTTTATTCCATGAGTGGAATTTGAATTTTATTGAAACAGTTTTTCCATTTTTGAGAGGAGCAGTTGCTTTTCCTCCTTTTATCTGTTAATGTGGTAAGTTGCAGCAATAGTTTTTCTGATGTAAATATATTATTGAATTTTTATGCTAGGCACAAATTAGTCTAAGGTGAATTTATATGTTTTTATATTAGTTGAAGAATTCAACTGCCTAATATTTTAAACTATTTGGACAAATATTCATTTAATAAAGAGACTGACCTCTAATGATTATTTTTCTTACATTGTCCTTATGTAATTTTGATTTTAAAGTTATTAATCTTTATAAAATGAGTTAGCCAATGCTCATTCTTTATTGTCTATTAAAGTTTATGTTAAATGGGAATTCACTGTCTCTTGAAAGCATTAGAACTCTAAAACCATCTTGTTCAGTAAGTTGTGTCAGTCAATTTTTTAGTGTATGGTTTATATCTAACTTTACATCTGATTATGAGTCTTTCCCAGTTTTTCTTTTCTTTTTTGAGATAGTTTGGATAAGTTATATTTTTAAGAGATCTTTCATTTCATATAAATTTTCAAATTACTTTTATCAAGTTTATCATATTATCTTTGTAATTTTATAATTTCTACTTTCTCCGTATTTGTATCACCTTTTTCAGTATTAGTATTCCTAATACTATATATTTGTGACATCTCAAATGCAAAGAACCAAGTGCAAAGAACCAAACTTTGACTTTGCTAGTTCTTTTCAACTTACATTTGCATTCTGCTCTAAACTTCATTATTTTCTTTATTGTCTTTTTAAATTTATTCTGTCTGTTTTGTTTTGTTTTTACCAGTTTGTTACTTTCAACAATTAGCTAATTAATTGTTAGCCCTTCTTTTCTAAAATGATATATAATATAATAATATGTATAGCAATAACATTTCCATCTAAGTATGACTCTAGTGGTAATCCTCATATTTTTTAGAGACAACACATTGACATTATTCAGTTCTAGGTATTTTCATGTTTCCATTTTTGATTTATGCATTATGCATTTGCATTTGCTGCGCCTAGAACTAAATTGCATTATCACAAGTTCTTTGATGTCCAATTCTGCCAACTTCTTCGTGATGATTCATTTCTCTTTTTTTCTTATAATTTCAAATTGTGAGCTCATTCTTGGAAGAGATTTATCTGTGAGAATCTTTGAAGCACGTGTCGCTATGTTCAGAGTTAACTGGCATTTGCTTTTGCCAGGGATCCCACAATTACTATATGTGCTTAAGGCAGACCCCAGCATAAGTACTACTTGTAGTTTTTTTGTTTGGGGTTTCTTCAGTCATGAGGCAGCATACATTTCAGATCTGGACTCCTCTAAGGGTATACTCAGGCATCCAAACTCTTAGGGGACTTTTATTTTTCCTTCCCTGAGCCCAGGTTAAAACATAACTTTCCTTATATGATCTGCTTGAGGGAAGAATAATAGTCTTTAGAGAATTTTGGAATTATGTGTGTGAGGTGTATACTCATTCTAACTTTCCATCTTGGCCTTTCTCCCTAAGACCTTTCTCCCTACTTTATTGACAAATCCCCTCAATAGTGCAATATAATTAACATGGGCATTCTGCTATGGTTTGCTTTGTCACATATGGTCCCTGTAATACTGTGATTGATAATAAGAAATATATAATTGGTCTTTGTATGAATTCCTGGCACAAGGCTCCTAAAACCCTTAGAATTTTCTAAGTGATAAGAGCAATAAAGGTGAAAGAAAAGTCTTTTGTTGTTCATAGTGAGCTCCTTTTAGCCACACCTGAGTTTATGTAAATGTGACTTTAGGAAGGTCCCTAAGGACACGGGGATGGTTGCCAGGTGAACCAAAAATGTAATTAAAGGGTGGGAACTTTCAGCCTCAATCTCCAACCTCCAGGGAGAAAAAGGAGCTGAAAGTGGAGTTGATCACCAATGGCCAATGATTTAATCAATCATGTCTATGGAAGGAAGCCTCCATGAAAATCCAAAAGAACAGAGTTCAGAGATCTTTAGGGTTGCGGAACATGTGGCAAGTGGTGCCCAGGGAGAGGTCAAGGAAGCTCCACGCCCTTTCCCTATACCTTGGCCTATACATCCCTCCCATCTTGCTGTTCCTGGATTGTATTCTTTTATAACAAACAGGAAAATGTAAGTGAAGTGTTGCCCTGAGTTCTGTCAGCCATTCTCACAAATTTGACTTGAAGGAGGGGGTTGTGAGAGCTTTTGATCTATAGCCAAGTTAGACAGAAGCGATAGGTATCCTGGGACTACTGCTCGCCACTGGCTTCTGAAGCAAAGGAGCGGTCTTGTGGGATTGAGCACCCTAATGCGTGGAGTCTGACACTATCTCCAGGTAGATAGTATCAGGCTGAGTTAAATTGTAGGACACTGAACTGGTGTCAGAGAACTGGTCAGTGTGGGAAAGCCCCACACACATCTAGTTATAGAAGTATTCTGTTCTGAGTGTGAGCATAGAGAAAAAGCAGTTTAGTATTTTTTTTCTATGCAGTCTCCAAGTATTTTCTCAACATCCTTTTTATTTTTTAATAGGCTTTATTTTTTAAAGCAGTTTTAGATTCACAGCAAAATTGAGAGGAAGGTACAGATATTTCCCATATGCCCTCTGCCACCCACACCTGTGCAGCAGCCTCCCCACAATCAACACCCCTCACCAGAGTGGTCCATTTGTTACGGTTGATGAACCTGCACAAACTCGTCATTATCACCCAGAGTCCACAGGTCACATTAAGGTCCCCTCTTGATATACTCCTTTACATCTTCAAAGCCCAAATATGCATGAAAAGAGGAATGTGTTATATAATATCCTATATTTCTATGTGTTCTACTGTTGGAGTTGTTAAGACTATCTAAGCCACCATTTTAAGAGGAATGGAAATGAAGCTGCAGTGTCATTGAATAAACCTTCAAAAATTCCATCGATCAAGTTCTCATTTGCCAGCGGCTTACTAGGAGTTAGGAAAGAGAAAAGATACCATTTGGGGAAGGAGGAAATAACAGAGAAGAGTGAAATGAAGCAATGATATGAAATAAGAAGATCCACTGACCGGGGCAGACCCCAAGCAGCTGGTGGGCTGGAGACGTGAAGTAGACATTCACAGCTCATCCTTCGGTCACAGGAATGCAGATCTCTGCAAGTGAGAGTAGGAATGAACCTCCTGGGTGCCAAGTGTATTTTTTCATTTGGCTTAACCTGTTCTTGCTGCACAATAGTCATCAGTGATAACTGAGGAAGAGAATAATATCAAATTATAGTGTTTAAGATTGTTACAGTTTATGTATTAAATGTTTAATGCAATATATAGAGTTTCTAGGCTTTACTTTTTCTGTTTTTTTTTTTTTTGAGTAAAAATAATGTTTAAAGATATGCAAATGATGCTTAGCTACTTCATTAACATCTGAAGCCTTGTTTTTGTTTTGTTTTTTACTATGGCACTCAATTTAGCATTGTGTACCAACAGCACTAAGGGTCAACATTGTAAGAAAACAACAACTGAGAGTACGTTCTGTCCGTGATCCAAGGGAAAGACCCTGGGAGAGGACAGAGGAGCCGTCCATGCCGGAAGCCTGGACCAACCTGCCTGAATTCAAACCCTGGCTTCTCTGCTTCCTACCTGCTTGATACTGGGCAATTTACCTCACCTCTGTGTGCCTTAATTACTGCATCTGGAAAATGGGGGTAATAACAGTGGCTATCTCCAAAGGTGGTTATAATGATGTAATGAGCTAGTGTTAGTAAACTGCTGAGAACAGTGCCTGTCATAGAATAAATACTCCATAAATGATAGGTATAATTATTAGCTATTATGGAGAATAACATCCGAGCCAAATACTGCTATAAGCATTTTCTGGTACTACCAGGACTCTGAGCAGACAAACACAAGCAAATTGAGAGAATGAAGAAAGTATGCATATATATGTTTTACCATATACTGTACTCTGTCATTCTTTTATCATCATCACACCTTAAATCTTTGCAAGTAGGGCTCCTTATTTACTGTATACTCCTAGTTTGATGTATAGCTGCAACTTCGTGTGTGTGAATACGAGAGAGAGAGAGAGAGAACAAGAGATTGAGCACAGTGAGCAATGATCACGGCTGAGCCATGTAGACTCCATTGAGCTGTGTCAGCCAACTTACTGGCTAGAACCCGTTCTTTATGACCTCATTCTGTTTGGTGGCCTATTTACTACTTGTTTTATCCAAAAATGGCCTCTATACATGCCCATGTGCTGTTGATTATTTTGGGGGGCATGCAAATTACTGAAAAAAATTAGCTCTTTTCCCACTTAATTTACAGTTAATGCCTTGAAGTACATTTATTGCAGGGGATTGCTTTAAAAGTACTTTAAAGCATTATAGAATTATTTACATGAAATTAAGGGTTATTGTTTTAATTAGGATGCACACTTTAAAAATTGCATAATGCTTTCTAAGCCTAAGAAATGAAAGAAAATTTAAGTATTCTTACCATATTTCAAGGTAGATTATATGTATACCAATTTTCATCAAAATATCAGTAGTATCACCATTCACTTTATAAACTATAACTAAATGCATTAAACATAAGAAAATAATCAAATAACCTTTGAAGTGAGAGTTGGATGTTTTCTGGGCAGCACATGGGGTTTGAAGGTTCTTTTGTACATTCAGTGTTGCTCTCCAAAGTATAAAAATTAATAAGATTGAGAACCAGGGAAATGTCAAATAGTAAGGAAATTACATGCACACATTTTATTGTGAATATTTTGAAGAATTTTCTAACAATAAAATGCTAACTTTTTTAATTTTAATGAAACCTTAGGCCAATAAGTTGAAAGAAATACTCTGTGCCATTGTTGACCTGCCACTATCTGCCCCTCAACTCCTGACACAAGCAAAGTGTTGGATTCCTTCAGCCAGTCAGAGTGCATTGCTTCAATTGAATAAGTATTTTTCATATATTGAAAGAAAAATTGCAATAAGACACCTATGATCACAGATGGTTTCAGTACCTTCAATTTTCTTGGAATAAATAATTTTTACCAGTTTTTAATCCTATGAAGGCACGATAGAATTTAACAACTTTATTCTGACAAAGTCAACAAGAAGTACATTTGAATAGCAAATTAAATGCTTCTCTTTACCTCTTCAGTAAAGCACTTATGATTGTTTACTCTTTATTCACAAAAAGGTTGCTGCAAGACTTCAACTTGTTAATTTTTAAAGCTGTTGGAAATTATTTTCCATTTTTACTCCTTTTGTGAAAGTTTAAAATAAATTAGCAGAATGTTTCATCTTGAATACTGTCACCGTAATTTAAATGAAAATTAGAAGACAACAAAATAAACATAGTAATTCTGTATGCTGTGGCTTACATTATCCTAGATTTAAGGTGTAGTGTGAAATCTCTGTACCAAATTCCACGAAGCAATGAATAATTATTAGTGCTCTCTTGACTGCGGCTATTAGGTCATTAAATATGAAATGTCCCATTTCGAATCAAAAGTTTAGTATATTATATCTCAAACAAGAGGCAGTACAATTAATCAATGTGTGCACCTAAATAAACTATCGACACAGTTTTGCCATCTTAACGGTAGCTTGTTTATGCCAGCAGCGAAGTAGCCTGGAGAGCAAGTGAGGATGAAATTGTGAAAGGCATTTCTCACGGCTTCCAGTTTTCATCACATGTTACAATGTGGTGTAGAAATGATTCGCTTTTATGTTGTGACAGCAAAGAAAGGCAAGCTTCGAGACAATTTCTCTTCTGATGTTCATTTAATTCATGCAGAACCCATCTATCCAGCTTCTTTACCTTGTCTAGTTGTTTCAAATGGTCCGATATTGTTGGAATAGTAACATCAAACCTTGCTGCTAATTCACGTGTAGGTTGAGATGGGTTCGCTTCCACTACAGCTTTCAGCTCATCATTGTCTACCTTGATCTTAAGTCACCAACATGGCTGATTTTCAAGATTAAATCACCAGAACGGAACTTCTCAAACCATGGACATACTGTGCGTTCATTAGCCACATCCTTCCCAAACAATTCACTGTATTTTGAGCTGTCTCCGCAGCATTTATTCCACAGCGGAACTCATATTAAAAACTAAGACAAATTTTTGACTTATCCATGGTTCCACAAAAATTGCTCTAAAAACGAAATGTGCAAGATAATCACAAACCAAAAAGTGCATTTGCAAGACTGAGGATGTACCTTCACAATAAAAATAAGAGATGTCAAAGTGAAATGTCAGAGATATCAACTGTCAAACTTAGTACTTAAGGAAATTAGACATTTAATATTTAATAATCCAACATGTTCTGAGCAAAGTTACTTTCAAAGCAAATATAACATTAAGAATAAAAATTTTTCAATGTAAAGAAAAAATCGTTTTGTAGCTTTCTTGCAGTGTATTAATCAGGAGGTATCTTCGGCTGCACTAATGAAGATCACATAGTGGCTTAAACAAAATAGAAATTTATCCCTCTTTCATGTAGTATTCCTAAAGGCAGTATTAAATAACTTATGACTGACACGGCTATTCCATGGTGTTGACCAGGGCTCTTCCTATTTTGCATTCTCCTATCCTCAGTGCATGACTGCCAGCTCTCATCTCAAACAGCAGTTCCAGAGTCTGTCTCTGCACCACTACCTGCCTACAGGAGAGAAGAGCAGGGCTCACGTGTTAACATTGGTCCATAGGATAGAACTCAGTCACGTGGCTGTTCCCGGTGCTGCTATTGCTTGTGGCAAATGTAATCTTTACTCTGATTGTCCAAGTATCCAACTAAACACAGGGTTTTATTACCAAAGGAAGAATGTGAAACTAGAAATTTGTGGACAATCCACTATCTCTGTTATAACACAGCTAGAAAATGATAAAGCCCAAATATCTAGTTTACCTCACCTATGGAAAAATGAATACATTTCTATTTATTTTTATACGAAATGCTTTGTACTCAACTGGAATGGCAAATTTTGAGTTACTGTCTGTATTCTCAAAATCCAAATTGTGAGGCATTTGACCCCCTGAAGTGTATTTCTATTCTTCAAGAATATTTTCCCAGCTTAAACTTGATTTTAGTTTTAAATAATACACTGGTTTTTGTTTGTTTGTTTTTGTTTTTGTTTTACTCTCTTTCTGTATCAGTGACACATTTAATACCAATAGTATAACAACATAGATGGTAAAAGTAGGTGTTAATATTATCATATTGGTCTGGTTACACCCTACAGTTTAAAAAGCACTGTTAGTGTATTCCATAAGACTATATCCATGTATGAAGCCATGTATACAGAATTTTACTTCAGAGATATGTAGAAAACTTGGAGAAAATAAAAATGTGTAGCAAAAAGTATGAAAGACCTGGAAAATAGCCCCTTTGATAAAAAGTAGAACTGGAAAGTTTTAGCAGTAAAGAAAAATGAATGGATGATTTAATAACAATATTTACAAAGTGTTCTCTCTCTCTCTCTCTCTCTTTTTCCTTCCTTCAAAGTGGTAACCAGGTGCCATTGCATCTTGATCTCAAGTAAGGAAAAAATAAAAGAAATTAAGATAAAATGAAGCATGAAGGGTCAGGACTACATAGACCAAAGAATGCCTTAACAGCAAATTTATCCCAGAGCTCACAGAATTCACTTGAGAGAACATGGACTTAAAGATCTGAAAGACATGCAATGGAAAATACAAAACAAAAGCTTCAAAAATATTTGGGTTGAGTAAGATGGGTATGTAAGGCTGGCTTTGTAGCAGATGTACTGATACCTCATGATATTTCCATGTTTGGAACAATTGCTGGGAAATCCTGTAGATGTTTTCAATTAGAAATGCACTTCAAAGTTCAAAATCCTTCAGATTCTCTTATCAAAGAAAGAGAAGTATTCTGAGAAAGGAAATTTTATGCTCTTTGATAGTCAATTGGTTTTTCACGTTTAAAGCTTTATTATCATTAGAAAGTGTACTAGATACTGGTAAACAAATTCCTAGTTTTCTATAATGAAAATTTTTGCTTTATGTGTAACACTTGCCATTTTTGTCTCTAATATTAACTTCTATTTTTGTTCCAATTATTTTCTATGCACTAGCTAGACATTTTCTTACATTTTAGTTTGTTAATACTTTCTGTAACCTGGAGTTAATACTTTAATAATATTATTTAACTTTAAATTATCACATATTTTATCAATTAATATTATAATTACCATTAAAGAATTAAGTTATGTAGCTTAAATATTAGTAAACATAACAAATAATATTTAATAAATATTGATGAGAAAACTGAGACTGTGGAGATTAAATGCTTTGCTAAAGGCCATCCATTTAAAAAATAGAGATAGAATTCCACATCAGATCTGAGAGATTTAAAACTCTCTGGTTACTTAGTTGATCTAGATTTGAATCTTATCTCTGTTCTAATTAAATGAATGATTTTTAGGAAATAGTTTAATTTATGATCTCAAGATACATAGCCCTTTAACATACATGCACTGGTCTCCAAAAGGGTTAAGAAAATCTCCTGGGGCCAAGGAAATAATGAAGGAGACAGGGATTTGATTCTGATATGAAGTCACTCTGGAGACCATCCAGCCTGAAATGTGAGATGAAAGGAGAACAAATTGTAAGAAACCAAATAAATTAAAAGAAGCTATAACTACCTATCAATGGCAGATAACCAAGATTCTAGCTTGTCTTGGCTCTAAATTGAGAGGGGGGGAAAACACCAGCATCTCTAAAAGTTCTTAAAACTAAGGTAGCCCATACATAGGGTTCCTAGAAGAACCAGAAACTATATTTCTTAAAGGGCCCAAAGATCCTTACAAAGAATTTTTTTTAATGTGGACTGGGGCCTCTAGTGCCTCCAGGTGACTGCCAGTGACATGTGCAACTCCTTTCTGGATAAGCAGCACTTCAAACTTGGCTTCCCACAAAGCATTGCAACAAATATAAACTCTAATAGAAAAAATAAGTTGCAAAACATTCAAGGATAAAAGCCACTATAAGAAAGAAACAATAGAAATAACAGACAATAGAACTAGATATATGAAGATTTCAGGCAGTGCAATTATAAAATGTTGAATAAAACAAAAGTTGGATTAATGTATTTGAAGAAATTATTAATTTAAAAAAAACTCAAGTAAGGAGGAAGAGAATATGAAACAAGAGAATATCAAACATCCAAGAGTTTGGAAAGAAAATCAAATAGAACTTGTAGAAGTGAAAGATATTTGTGTTTATCTCCCACTCATTTTGGCATCTGAGGGCTGTCACAAAGTCACCTACATCAAAACCGAGGGAAGAATATCTCAATGTTAACATCCTGTTCAAATGATTTTATCTTAAGAAATGCAGCTATCTCATACATCAATTTTTTTCTTGTGATGAAAACTCTGATCAGTTTTTTTTTTAAATCAGATGTCTTTATAACATGGTTATAAATCAAAATGAATCTATTGTCTAGGGTTGAGGCCTGGAATATTTCTTTCTCAGTCAGATATGGCTAGCATATGGAAGACAACTTATTGCAAAAGTGTGATTCAACCCATTCTTTTGTCCTTATTCAAACTTATTTGCCACTCATTTCTCAGTTTACAAGTGTCTTATAATACACATGGCCTGAACTATTAAACAGAAATCACAAAGGCTATAATTTGGTATTTTGGCTTTATTGGCTCCACTGACTTACAGTAACACCTCCAGCTCCTTTAACGTTTTCATGCCTTGGTTTCCTGAGCTGTCAGTCAGTATAATGAAGCTGAATATTTCAGACAGGTGTCAGATGGATTTAAGGCTTATTTATTTATTTATTTATTTATTTTGTTACTTATAAACAATAAACTTTTATTTCTCACAGTTCTGGAGGTTGAGAAGTCCTAGATCAAGGCCCTGGCAGATTCAGTGTCTGGTTCTGTTTCCTGGTTCATAGATGGTAGGGCATATTTAAATGTTATAATTTTTTTGGTTCCTATTAGTCATAGCAACATGCAACAAATATTTACACTCTCCTTATGTGTTATTTTTTCAAATGATCAATAGTTTACAGATATCTAAGATTTTAGAATGCATAAATAATGTCTGTAAATTAAAAGTTAAGCCCATTCAACAATTCTGCAATTCTTCTGTAGATTGCATCTTACAATATACCATATTTTCATGTTTTGGATGAAGGTCAATTGTGTCATAATCAGATCATAAAAGTAGAATGCAAGACACACTAGTTGATTCCTAATGACAGACTTCATGAATATCTTGAGCATTCAACTTTCTGTGCATCCAACGTAAAGCAACGTATGCTCACACTCTGTCATAGACCTGTGGATGACACAGTAGAGGGGAGGTTGTAAGGCCAATACTTGGAGCCTAAGTAGGAGCACACCTGCAGTGAATATTTGGAGCACCAAACTCCAATAGAGGGTGCTTAGATTAAGACTTTTCACATGGTGAATTTCTAAAATAAATGAAGTTCCTAACTTAATTGACCCTAATATCTCCTCTCCCAGTCTCCTGCCCTAGTCCTCTACCCTATCACAATAAATATACTTTCAACAAAAATTAAGATGATTTATTATATTGTGAAGGATTTAAACAGTTATTGGGTCCATTAAAGTAAATAGGAGCATGATTTGGCATTTAATACTTTAAAATTTTTCAAAGTGTCTTCAGAAGTTGCTAATCTCTTAAAGTTACACATTTTTGAGAGGGAACAATGTTTTAAATTATCTGATATTGGTAAGAAAATTGGTAAAGGCAGTTGTATTGCTACTTTGGCCATTTTCAACCATTATTATTTCTTATTTTTAATCTTTTTATTTCTCTTTGATAGATTATTTGAATAATTGTCACCTTCCACAAGCTACTAGAAAAAATCTTTTCCTTTACTATTCCCATAACTGATATATTTTCATGACCATGACATGAAATATAAACATACGATATAGTACAAAGCCAAAATGGCTTTAAATTTATAATTTTTGGTTCCTATTAATCATAGCAATGTGAAAATTGAAAATAGCAACAAAATTGAAAATAGCAACATAGCAACATTGAAAATTTCAATAAATCATATCATGGAAATTCCAATAAAATGTCTCACTTACTAACTTATTATAACACAATAAATGTTATGGAATGGCATCAGGAAAGTTACAGGTACTTTTCTGACTTACAATTAGTGAAAGAATTTATTCTAACATATAACTTTGTTTTCTTTTAACATGAAAAAATATGTCTCAAACTATACTATTTCATCTTTCATAAGCGTAATCGAATTCAATGTTCCATGTTGGTAATAACATAATCACAGGAATAATATCCATAATCCAAAAGGATCATTAACAATTAGAAAATATATAGGTAAAAAATGTAAAAACCATGCCAAACAATAAATTCTTCTGTACTCATGAATATATAAAGAACAAGGTTTAGACAAGAAACTGAAATATATAACATCATTTTCTGTACAAGCAAATTAATTATTTGTTTAGTTTAGGATATCTGGTTTCTACTGTATGAGCCACTCAAAACTACAATCAAAATGAAGAATTGGGGAAACTGAATTTATCTGCCAAGATAATCCAGGTGTATTGGAATATAAATGGACATTTTAAAACAACTAGAGCAAAGTCCTATTGACATTTAATCCATTTACTTTTTGTAGTTTGTCATTATTTTTAAAAAGTACAAATCTGAATTCATGTTATTTCACAGTAGCATATATAAAAAGTAAACTTTAAAAACATTTCCCTCTACAAACTTTTAGGGTCTTTAGCTACTTCCAAGAATTTACGGTTCTCTTGTTCAGATAGTCTCAAGAGATGGAGGGCCATAGTCTGTATATGCAGGACTGCCTCCATAGATACTGCAGTAAACCCTGGGCCCTCTTTTCTGAAACTGCACAGAGATGATGGGTTAAACCAGCTTCACAGCCTGTTTAAGAAGCACATGAGTCTCACTTACATGTGGAATCTTAAAAAAGTCAAGCTCGTATAAGCAAAGAATTGCCAGAGGCTGAAGGGTGGGGAAATGGGAAGATGGGAAGATGTGGACATCAATTTTCATTTATAAGATAAATAAATTCTGGGATCTGATGTACATCACGCTGCTTATAATTAATACTGTATTGTTTACCTGAAATTTGCAAAGGTAAGAGATCTTGAGTGTCCTACACCCCCCACACACATACACACAAAATGATAGCTAAGCGTAGTGACAGATTTGTTAATTAATTTGATTCTGATCATCATTGCACAATGTATATGTATATAAAATCATTATGTTTTACAACTTGAATACATAAAATTTTTATTTTTCAATTATATTTTAATAAATTCTGAAAAAATAAAAAATAAAAGATGTTTCAAAGAGTGCAATTTGCAGAAATCAGAGTTTTACTCTTTCATCCATGCCTCTGTCCCTGTTGTGATTTGTTCAGCAAAGATCAACAAGGCACCTACCACATCAGCCCTAAAGGAACTGGATGAGGAAGGACTCTTTCCTTTCCTTTATGATGCCATCATAAACAATAGTGAAGGATGCTTCAGAAAGGATTATGGAGATGCTTAGATTCCTGCTGAAGCAAAGCCATCGTTTCCTCTGGATGCTTCCTGGAGCAGAGCTCTTGAGCTTCTATTTACCTCAAACATAATCTCAGAGCAGGTAAACTCTAAGCATAACACGGCTGGAGTGGCTATATTACTCTAGAATAAGATAGTCTTCAAAAGAAGGTGTATCAAAAGATATAAGAAGAAACTTTTCAAAATGATAAAAGGGTCAGTTCATCAGGTAAATATAACAATTATAAATAAACATGTACAAAATTTGACAAAATCAAAGGAATAAATAGATGATACCACAATTATAGTGACAAATTTTTAATACTCTCTCATAAATTGATAGAATATACAAGATTTTAAAAATTAGAAAAGAGATAGAAGATATGAACATTATCAATCACCTTAACCAAATTGATGTTTACATAACACTACAGACATGTGTGCAATATATTTATTTTTAAATGTACATAATATACCTGCCATGGTTGACCATATGCTGGGTGAGAAAACAAGTCTCGATACACTTAATATGATTGGGATCACACCGAGTATGTCCTTTGGCAACAATGGAACTGAATTAAAAGTGTATAACCCTGGATATCTAAAAAGACCACAACTACTTTGGAAATTAAAAAAAAACATACATATTAAAAATAACACTAAAAAATACATACAAAAATAACATTAAAAAATATATACAAAAATATCATGCATACATAACTCATGGGTCAAAGAAGAAATCAACAGAAGAATTAGAAAATATTTCAAACTGAATGAAAATAAAAATGTTTATTAAAATTTTGGGAGAGTGGCTAAAACAGTGCTTAGAAGAAAATTTCTAGGTTTAGAAATTTATCAGAAAGAAGAAAGGTTTAAAGTCAGGTTCCACTTTGAAAAGCTAGAAAAAGAACAGACTAACCCTAAATCAAATATAAGGATGAACAAAACAAAAGGGTGAAAACCAGTAAGATAAACCACAAAAGAAACTAACAAAGGCAAAAATGTTACTGTTGGGTGCCAGAGCCATTGCCTAACTCAACGCTTCACCTTCCCCTTGTACCTCATTCCAGTCTGCCTCAGGTGTGAGTCTTGGTGACGTTGCTGGTACTGTCTGCCTGAGGTGATCACCATTCACCACCCACCTCCACTGAGATTCCCACTGCCGTGTGACCAGCACACAAATCCAGCGCTGACATTTCATCATGAGGCTCTGTTTACTGAGGACATGTCCGGTACAATTGTTTTAGCATTGTTTCCCAAAAAAGCACAACCTAAAGCAAAGGCTTGGGATTGGACACTTTATTTGAGAAGAGACTTCGAGAAGGCAAATTGACTTCGAAAATGGCAAATTGAAAGATAGGAGTGTGCACAGGGAAGGAAAGGCAGGCACTACAAGGGCGTGTCCCTGAATTTACTACCACTAAAGATAATCGGTTCTTCTTTCTGTGGGCTCCTCTGAGGTGCCTTCTGAAAAGTGTCTCAAAACCTCATTCTGAGGACATACGGGGAAAGCATTTGTGCATCAGCTCCCTCTTGGTCAATTTGGCGGTGTAGGTGTTCGCTCCTCCCCTTGCTCAGCTTGTGTGTGTGTGAGTGCCGAAGGAGGCCACAGGGCTGTTTCGCGCTGCAAGATTAGAGAAGACCCTGGACAGGACAAGTTCCTACCTGGAACTTGTTACTGCAGCAGTGACTGTGGTAAGAGAGATGGGTTGAGAGGATCTGAAGAGATGTATAAATGTGTCCCAATTCAGACACTTATCACTCTGCCTAAGACTATTAATATGCATTAGAAATTTGCATTCAAATATAGGCAAGGCTGTGACAGTGTGGCCCGTGAGCATGCCTTTCGTATGCAAACCAACCAATATGGAGTCCTTGTCCCAGCTACATCCTTTATCAGACTCACACTCCAGGCCACTATTTTCCTGCCCCAGTCACCCCAGGGCCGCATACCAGACAACTAGGGACACCACTTAGACCCAGAGCCGATTGAAATTATTCCAACTAGCCAATCCCGAACCTCCTTACCTTGCCTTGCCCTAGCCTACCTGCAGAAACCACAATAAGGGCTTGTGCCCACATTCCCTTCCACCAACCCTGGGACCTCCCATGGTGTGGTGTGCCCCCTTCTCTTGGGATCTCTGAGTATACCACACTGTCTTTTCAATGGCAATCTCCTGATCTGTTAACTTGAACATACCTGAAGAATAATAATAAAACCCTTATTTTAAAACAGATGCCTGGCACATAAAGAAGGCATGTATAAGGGCTTATTGAAATGAAATAAAAGAAAACAGTTGCTAAGAAAGAACAAAAAAGCAAAGTATTATCTACTGTAATCCCTTGTATATGTGGATACATACATACACTATACAGAGACTTATGTATGTATGATCATATAAACCAAAATAATAAAATCCATCAATTTTATAGACCAGTAAATCCATATTTGCTTTTGCACAAATTTTGCATTCAATAGTACAGCTGTTTATTAATACTTTTCCCTGTTTACAGTGTGACATGGGTACAGGATCATCCACATTCTCTCTACCTACACTGATAGATTTATTTCAGGCCATGCCATATTAGGGCTCTGTGGGTATTGTCCTCTAGAAGTCTTCTGCTATGCTGCTCAACACTTGCTAAGTGATTGATGGGTAAGATATTTACGGCTCTGGTACAAATTCTGGAGCCCACTTTCATGTCTGTCAATACAACGGAAAAAGTTGCTATCATATCCAGTGCTGACAATACTGATTTCCAATTTCTTATTTTCCTCCTAACAATCATTGACAATTTGCACACATAAGTTACTCAGGATATTATTTCTAGGTAATTTGAAGCTATTTAGAGGCAGCTTCTACTTAGGAAGCCAATCAATCCATGTGCAAGAGTAGTATCCTTTCTTTCCATTTAAAATAAAAGAGGCTATTTTATAAATTGTCCCTGGGTCTCATCGATTGGCTTAAACCACTTAGAATAAAAAATTTATGAAATTGGATAGAAAAATAAAATTCGTTTCAGTATATCTACAGGATATAATTAATTTCCTTTTTTCAATCAACCATTTATCACATGCCTACTATGTGTTCAGAATTGTTATGTGCTCTATGCAGTCTTATGTAGCTCAACCAAATTCAGTGCTGTGTCTCTGAGGAAAATAAGTTTTCACTTGAAAAAAAGTATGTATTTCATTTAGAATAGTTGGCAAGAAATTGCAAACAGAATGTCATCTCTCTTTTAACATGCAACATAAAACAGTGGTTTCTTATTTCTTGTATGTTTATGGCTTGTTTGACTTGTATTGAAAGATTAACTATGATCTACAGTTAGAAATTTTCTTAGATAAAAAGTTTCCAATATAGCAACTAATGAAATGCTCCATGGGATCAGGGCTGCATTACGGCGCCATAATTGTGGGCATAATGTGCGCCACTTGCGTAAGCACTGTATTAGTCAAATGCCTGGAAACCTGTTCACTCCCATTCCTGACTTGAAAATTACAGAATTATGCTCCCTCTAGGTTCATTTATGCACAATTAAACAAAATGTGTGTAATTTTCCAAGTGCAATAATTTGTGTTTCACTAATTTTTTTGAATAGCAAAGTTGACTTGAATAAAAGGCTACTGAGATGTTTCAAGTCTCCATTGAGCTTAGTTTGTATACATTTTAGAGACTGATTTGTTTAAATTCAGCTCAAATAGTCAGAAAAAAAGGGTATAGGATTAAATGGCCTCTTTTAAACCAAAGATAAAATTTGCCTAAGTGTAGTGTCAGAAGTAAGGGAGAAGATTGGAAATATTTGGTTTTACACTCTTAGCTATTACTTTCTGAATAAAGAATTATTTTTCAAAGATGCAGAAAATTCCTCCCATATTAAAAAAAAATCACAACATTTCCCCTGCAAATAGGAATCCTCATTTTATGTTACTATCCTGCGGTAAATTAACAACTGTAGTATCATTCATATGCACAATCCATACCTTTTCAGCATATGGATCATTTGTTCATCTCTATGGAATTTCTGAGAGTGGAAAAAACAGAATGTGTATAAAGAAGAAAATAACAATTTGTACCAAAGAGAGTATCAAGAGTTCAGCTTATAACTTTACGAAAGCTTGTAGAGAAATACGACAGGAATGTATGCACACACTCGCAGGCACACACACACACACACAGTGTGATGAAGATTCAAAATGTTTCATTGTAGCTTTTCACCGAGAGACTGTGTTCTTTAAACACGTCCTGTGAAAAGGCCCTCCATATCAATCCAGAAAATCATAGTGCTGAAAGTGATGGAGATGAGAATGGCCAAAGAAAATAGCACCAAGAGGGCAAGAGTCTCGGTTCCAGAAACCTAGAAACATATTTGTCTGTCATAGGTCCACACAAAGATTTCTGAAACACCATTCTAAGGGATTTTAGAGGAAGTCAGCTTCTACCTTGATAGAAGGTAAAGCCTGATGCGTCTTTCTACTCTCTCAGGAAGCATCCTATCGTGGATATTCAATCCTTCTGGGGGTCTCGTCACCGCCAATCCATGGCACATTCAGCATGGGCTGAAGTGTGTCCTTCTTGTGTTCAATGGACCTGGAGACTGAAGCCAGCCTTTCTGTTTTCTGCGCCCTTGGTAGTCTATGGGCTTAGCTACAATGTAGCTGATGAAAGTTGATTACAAGATGAAGGTTTTCATGGAAGTGGGAGGGCTACTTTTGAATAAGAGTAGATTTAATTTTTAGCTGTAATTTTTTTTTTTTTTTTTGGTGGTAGGTTAATTATGACCAAGCAGCCCCATTCCTAAATTCCTGGCCACAATGCACAAGAGACAAGACTGCACTCAGCTATCCACTAAGAGCAAAGGCTGATGGTGGTCTCTGAGGAACAGAATATGCATCCTCTGAGACCTGCTGGTAGAAAGGCTTTCTTCCATGTATGTAACTAGTCACTATCAAAACACCTAACTCCCATTTTCTGCAAGAGTAGGAGCTGCCTGGAAGAAGGAGGATCTGTAACCTTGATCTTCTTTTTGTCTAGGACTGCCTCTTTCTCACCCACTGGTCTTCAGGAGTGGAGAGGTAACATCAAAGCTGGTTTGTGTCTTACCTATATCTGCTAAGACTGTGTCTCCCTGTAAAGACTGTGCATTTAGGAGAAGGCAGGCTATCGACCGAAACTTCTTCCATTTTTGAAACTTAATTATCATTCCTAAATCAGATTAATTAAAATGGGACGTTAGCGACCTTTCTTAAAAATGTCAATTATTTGTTCAACCAGAGGCAGTAATTGTTGAATCACATCTCCCAACTCACCTGAACAGACCAGGAAGGCCAGGGGCAGCCTCCCTCACCGCATGCACCCTGTCCTCCTTTCTTCTAATCTCACTCCAGGTTGTGCTGTCAGAAATGGACATCTCCTCATGGGTCCCAGGCTCACTCCCTCATTTACTCATGTTTGTCAAAATTGTCATATGAAAACAGGAGTTTATTCTCATTGCACTATTTGTTCCTAAAGCATAAACATTTTTTTCTCAGTGACACAGAGTCTAATACTAGAAGTCAAGAAGTTTCTCTAATCAATGGTGATCAAAGACAACTTATCTCTATTTCATTTTTTCAAAACATGCATTCTAAAATAAGGTAAATTCTTTCTGATCTTACTTTTTGATTAGGAGTAGGGACTTTTACTCTTGTTTCCATTTCTTGCAAAGCATATTACAGAGTTTGGCACAGAGCTATCTATTACTAAAGAAAAGTTTTAATTTTATTTCTATTTTCAAACTTGTGTTAAAAATCTTATCCTAGTGAAATGTTTCCACCTGGGTTTTATAAACCTCAGAAGGTTTCCAATTACCTGAAAGAATACCATGATCTTAAAATTATCTCATAACGAAGTGATTTTTTAATATGCTTTTAGTGTTAAAGACTATGATTTTACATGATCCCTTTAGAATGAGAAAATATTGCTGAAATTTTCTAATGGTCTAGGATTTTTGTTTGACTACTCTGGGAGAGTCACACAATTTTTAAAAACAGTAAAATTTTTCATAGACCATATGTTCCAACAGATTATGATGTGTGAAATAAGAATGCTGATAAACTACTCCTGCAACAATAGTGCATGATCTTCCATTGTCACCCATTGCCAATCAACTCATATGGGGTACTAGATTCTAACACCTACTTTAAAAGTCACTGTCATTACTTTGTAGCTATATTATGTATTATTTCACTCACTTCATATAAAAAGTTATTGTTTGAAACACTGAATTCCAGTTGATATATTACTGTATGAGGACAAATTTGCCAGTAAGAATTTGTGTAGCCACAACTAGAATAATAATTAGCATTTGGCATATCATACAATAAATATATGCTGTGTGAATAAAAGAAGAAATGAACAAATGCATGAAGTAATACATGAACCTAACACATGTTCCAGATTAAGACTTTACTTAACGCTGAATTAACAACTTCAGAATGAAGTATTTGGAATAAGTGACTGTATATATTCCTGATCAAACATTTTATCAGATAATGGTGTGTATATGTGTGTGTATGTATAGTGGCTTAATACCAGTCAAATGTGTCTTGCCTTCTTAAACAGCTGCTATGTGATTTCTCCAGGGCATAGCGATTAGGAATAGCACTAATACAATTTTGAAAGTGCTTAGCACAAAATAGCCATTTCTCTAGACCTCAAAATAATATATATATATATATATATATATATATATATATATATATGAAACTGAGTAGAGTCCAAGGGCATTGAATTTACTGTCTTTTGAAGTGCAAAGTTAATCTCTACTGGACTTTGGGGTTGATATATAACAAAACCCTTCTGTGACATAGCTCAATTCAGCAGCATTAAGATATTGTCTTTCCTTTTTGATTCTGTTCCCCTACTATGTCTAGCAAATGCATATAACCCAGTTATTAACCAAATACCCAACTATCCTAAGGAGTCTGTCCTATCTTAGAAGCAGTAACAAAATATTGAAAAATAAAATGATGAACTGTGACTTCTTGTCCAAGTCAATGGATTGTACAATCTTTAAAATAAAGCTTTCCAATGTGCAGATTAACATTTTCTGAAACATTAAGTCAAGTCATACTGTACACAGCTTGATGACTAGATGTAATCAAAACCAGGCCTGCTGTTTTGGACAAGAATTTTCCAGCCAGAGTAAGCACTATTATTGCCTACTCTTGTTTTTCCTGGTTTTCATCTGATTTGCAGGATAGGAAAACAAATGTTATAAGCAAGAGAGGGAAAAGTAGGCTAAGTAGGAACTTGCCAGAGATCTGGCCTCATTTTTGTCTTACCTTCTCTATATCACAAATGCACCCCTGGGAGCAGGCGTCAATGGCATGCAAATCTAATTGCAAGAGTAATAAACAGAAACTACATGGATGTTTCTTGTAGTTAACCCTGTTAATGTCAGACTGGAAGTTGTCCAAATGTCTAATCTCTCATTGAATCAATAGTAACACATTTTAGACACGTGACAGGGTAAGGGAAAGCAGAGAAAGAGTGATGGAAGACTACCATTTCCAGATTCCTATGGCATGCTCAGAAGATCTTATTAATGTATGCTCCATGGTAAAGTGGCATGATAAACAAAACAATCTAAAGAATAGAATTTTTGAACCATTTTAAAGTCCAGTTTGGTTCACTTAAATGTTTTCATCAAAATCAAATGGCTATTGGCTTGCTCATTTGCATTCCAAAAAGCAGGGAGAATTTAAAAACAAAAAACAAACAAACAAAAAAAACGAACATAAAACCTACCTAATGGTTAACTTAGGATGTTATCTCAGTGATTCTCAGAAGGTGGTCATAGACCAGCATCATCATCTGGGAATTTGCTAGAAATGCAAATTCTCAGGCCCTATACCAGACATCCTGAATCAGAAACTCTGATTACAACCCTCCCAGGTATTTCTAATGGACACTAAAGTTTGAGAACCACCGGATTAAGACATATCCCCCAGTTTTCAAGTGAAGAGGTTCTTTTTAGTGCCCAACTTTCCTAAACTTGAATGAAGTAATTTCAAGTAATGAAGAGGAAGCAAATATATCAAACTAATGTTACTAATTTTTATTTATTTATTACTTGAAAATGACTGGTTTTATTCTAGCAAGTGATTTCAAAATAATTAGGTGAAATTAATAAGAAGAAATTATTTTGAGAAGTGAAAGATAAATACCTTGGGAATCTTGAAGGTGGATCTGTTTCAGGATTTCTCTACTTCAACAATGCTGATAATAATGTGTGGGACAATTCTTTGTTGCAGAGGTTGTTCTGCACATTACAGGATGTGAACAGCATCCCTGGTCTTTACCCATTAGAGGCCAGAAGTACCCTTTTCCCACAGTTATGAAACTTGAATTTTCCAAATGTTCCCCAGAAGGCAAATTGCCCTTATGTTGTGAACCATGATTTAGTTGATCATTTAGAAAGATTTATTTGTCCATCAACTTTAAGATAAACAACAACACCTATTGGACACTTACTATAAGCAAGGCACTATGCATTGCATTGAGAGGACATATTCTACATTAGTGTAGGCATTTTGCTACATCAAAAAGAGTTCTGAACTTGAGAGCAAGTTCTGTTGTGGCCCGACTCAGCTACGTTTCTCAAATGTTACTGAGGTAACCAGTTTATCCTGATCCATGAAATCACAGCTAATCATTTTACTCAAGTTTATTTGCATCAAACTTGACCCTAAGAAGATAGGTAATGAGACACTGTGGTGTACTGAAAAACGTAGTGATTGGAACTTATGTGATATGGCTTCTTGTTTTATTTGTATTACTAATTTGATGTATAGTCTTAGAAAATTCAGTAAATCTTTTGAATCTAATTTTCTAATATGTAAACTGAGGCTGATGGGCTATACGATCTCTAAGATGACCTCTGCTTTTTATATTACTATCAATAATATATATCAGCCATACCCAAGTAAAATTGATATTTAACTACCAGTTATTAAGAACCACACTAACCAAATATTATCCCTTTGATCTTCCCATCAACTCTATGTGGAGTCATCACTGACATTTTAAAAAATTTCAAAATAGAGATATTGAGACCCAGTCACATCGTAATAACTTCCCAAGGGCACATGATAGAATCTACGCACCATAGGAAGGGCCAGGGCCCTGCCCACTATTTCATATTTGTCTTACTTATATCAAAGCTGGTCACTGGGGGTATTTAAAATGATGGCCACAAAAATATATGAGAGAAGAACAAAAGTCAGCACAAGCTACCTTAAAATAACATCAGGTTTTATTTTCAATAGAATTAATCAAAACAAAGACAACAGAACACAGGTGTAGTATGGGGAAGTTGCTAGTTTTTAGCATTTATGAAACACTTTTGATTTGTCAAGTATTATTCTAGTGCTCCAGCAGATGGAAATTTCTAGGTCTTGACTGCCTTCAAGAAATTCAGGAGTCTGCGCAGTGCACATCTCCTGGAAGGAAACCCTGGGTGGTTTTCCATCAAGCCTCAGTGAGAACAACATAGCCAGAGGCCTCCTAGACAGGCCTTCTTTCTTTTGCACTCCTACGGAACCAGATGGAAAATGAAATTGCAGCAGGGGAAGACAATCAGGAAGACCTTTGCATTAAGCTCCCTTGCAGCCCTTAGCCCCTTCCCGATGAAAATAATAAGAAATAAAAATTCGTAGGTTTGTTAACAGACCTTTGTTCACACTCTGTCCTCATTCCTTCCTGAGGCAGAACTTTCCATTTATCTGTATAACACTTCAATAGTGGCCCAAGGGGTCTTGCTGGATTTTCAGGTGTGTCTAAGAGGCCTCCTTGGCTTCCAACTTCAACCCCGAAAAGTACAGCTCATGAGAACTTGACAGCAAGTTGTCCAGAGTGGTCTAACCCAGCTACTTTCCCCAAATGTTACTGAGAGAACCAGTTTATCCTGATCCACGAAATCACAGCCAATTATTTTATTCAAGTTCATTCATGTTAACCTGACCTTAGGAAAGATAGAAGGGGAGAAAAGTAGGATCATCATTTAACAGTTCTAGATTTAATGTCAGTCATGCTCACAATCTGATGTGAAACATAATTGTTAGTATCGGTACTATTAAAGAATAAAAAAATTGAGGTGAAGTGATGTTTTTGGCTCAATTCACTCCAGAAAATTAAGTGAATCACCGTCAATATGCCACTGACCTGTCCGTCATAAAAGCCATGTCTTATTTAAGATTTCCCAGATTCTGTCTGACAATGACTTACTCAAAATGCAGCAGAGCTTGAAGGTCTCGTTTCTGCTTTTATAACCTTAACAAGAAGGATCTCGAAGGAAGAAAATAAAAGATACAGGTGACTTGCGTTGTTGTTGTTGTTTGTTTCTAAACTTGCAAAAAGCTTTGTCAGTCAAGCCATAGGCAAATGGCAGGGTCTTCGGGAAGCCGGCCCGGGCAGAGCGCTGGGACACGGGCAGGTGATTAGTATTCTTCACGGCTGATTGTTGTCTGCGTCTGCGGGGGCAATTATCTTGCTTCAATTTAGGTCACTAATGATATTATGAGATAGTTTGAGGGTGGTGTAATTTCTTTTGATGTTGTTTTTGTTGCTCTTGCTTATATCAACTCATCCTAATTCCGTGAAAGGCTGAATTCTATACTCACCGAGGGAGGGGTGCAAGGCCGGAGGGGGGGGCTGTGGCCTGGCGGCTGCACTTCTGCAGGGCGACTTGGCAGCCCCTCCACGCCCCCCCCCCCCCCCCCCCCCCCCCCCCCCCCCCCCCCCCCCCCCCCCCCCCCCCCCCCCCCCCCCCCCCCCCCCCCCCCCCCCCCCCCCCCCCCCCCCCCCCCCCCCCCCCCCCCCCCCCCCCCCCCCCCCCCCCCCC